>JABUQX010074050.1:35000-42953 GCA_015478945.1 Trachelipus rathkii | reverse complement strand
TATATATATACAGATATATGAGATATATAATATATGGGTATATATATATATATATATATCCTACAAAAAATTATTTATATTATATGAAAATTGAATGAATATTTACAAAATCTCAAGATTCCTCTTCCTTCTCAATGTCGTCTTCAAAGGACAAGAGATCCATATTACCCTCTAAAAAGATTAGGGACCTCAAAATTAAAGTAGTTAAGGTTTGACTCCCTTTGCTCCCTAAAATATCTCCCCACCAATAATTAAATATCGGCCCTGTACTAGTCGCAGAACTGGAGTAGGTGTATTATATTTATGAAATAAGTCTCCACAAAATTCTGCCTATGCTGAAAGGGAAAGATGTCCTTGGTGAGAGAGTGCTGGTGTTCACTTCTAGTAGTCCATTGCTAATTTAAGGTCCTCACCCAAATCATTCTACACTCCTTTCTTGAAATAAATATTTTGACCACCCTGTCCAATTCACAAGAAGGTCTATTTCTGTCCAAGACCGTAGTAGAATCTATTATGAAAGCCTCTTGACTTGCAGAGTCGATGCTAATGCCGTGCCGGTATTATCTCGAAGAGATATAGGCAGTGTGGTGCAGCAGCAGCAAAGAAGAGCACATATGGCATACATATATAAGCGCGAGCATATGTTATAAGAGTAAGAGCAGCAGCAGCAGGCAGCATATATATAGTAGTATATATATATATATATAGCAAATTCTTTTTACTTTATTGTCACTACCTAACCTAACCTTAAACTTAACCTAACTTAATTTTCATTATTATACCAGTTTGTGATCAGGAAACCTCAGGAGGTTGGCGGAAGAACCCTGCAGCCTTGTGGGAGGTGGTTTGACCATATCCCCTACCAGTTGGCCAGTACGTGGTTTAGGCCACCCTGGGCTACTATGGGTTAAGCAGCATTTTATATATAGCAGGCAGCATATATATATGGTGGTATATGGCAGCATATATATATATATTATATATAAGATATATGGATATATGCTACAAGTAAGTTGAGCAGATATATAATGAGGTATATATATATAAAGAGCAGGTGATTTCAGTTTTTATTGTTAGATCAGTTATTGTTGGTTGCTGGTTACTGATGGTGTATGTATGCTGGTTGCATATATATATATATATTAATCAAGTCTTTATAAAAGTCCATATATATATATTAATATTATATTGGTAAGTGAAAAATAGCATATATATACAAGTATATATGTATATTTGTTATATTGTTATTATATGATATACTAGCAGCATGGGTTATTGGCTATTATTATTATTA
The DNA here is from genome assembly GCA_015478945.1 of Trachelipus rathkii. NCBI lineage: Eukaryota > Metazoa > Arthropoda > Malacostraca > Isopoda > Trachelipodidae > Trachelipus > Trachelipus rathkii. The sequence continues at coordinate 41,659 of JABUQX010074050.1, read as the reverse complement.
TTATACATAAGCAGCATTAACAGTTCCAGGTCTTCATATAGCAGCTAGCATATATGTTATATAAGAGTAGCAATATTGCGTTTTATGAGAGATATAGAGAGGCATAAGAGAGAGAGAGAGATATATATATATGGTATGGAGTATAAGTAATATTTGGATTTTACACAGAATTGATTTTGATATTGCTTAGTTATTATAGCAGCAATAATATAATTAATCAAAGTTATAGATGAGGGTAATAGCCATTCAGTCTATAAAATCAATTTTAATGTTAATTATTATATATGGTACCTTTTTAAGGAGGTTGAGAAGGAAGGAGGAATTATTAAAAACAATAAGTCTTAGACTAAAAGTATAATTAGTTATAAACCCAAAATAAAATTATATTTTTATTATAACCAATAACAATTCTTAAAAAGTAAACTATATTTTCATTTTTAGCAGTAACGCAAGAGCGAAACTTTTTTTCGTGATCCGCACGTGCAAAAAGTCCGCTGGCCTCCTCTGACGACACCCGTGCACTCCGCACTTGACTTGGTAGTCCGCTGGAGCGACTAGCGGACTAAAAGAGTGGAAGTGCGTTCCCGGATATATAGCATATATATATACGTTGGTTATATATAATATAAGAGGAGGGTGGTGGAAGATATATATATGGTATGTAGTATATATATATATATATATAGCATATATATATATATATAATATATAATAAGGCTTATATATGCTTGGTTCAAACTCCTCCAGTGTAACAAAGCTGGGTTTTATCTACCTGAAGGCAAAGAATTAAAAACCTGACTGCTAACACGTTGGTGGCGCTATTTGGGATAGCCGGCCTTAGTTCGATTTCCCCCCTCCCCTGCATAGGGGATAAAGCACGTTAATAGGTAGTTTTTTTTATATATATATATATATATAAGGTGCATATATATATATATATAGCAGTATAGCAAGGCATACACATATATATGTTATATATATATTATATTATGTATGTGCTGTTGCTAAGATATAAGGTTGTTGCTGTTGCTGGGTTGTTAGCTGGCGTTGCTACAGCTGCTGGTTGCTGGCTGCTGGCATGGCTGCTGGCTGCTGGTTATGCTGCTAACAGAGCTAACTATAGCGGTGTTGGCAGTTGGAAAAAGAATTCATCCACAAAAGATTATTCTGTTCGCGGGTCGATTCCGCCCCTAGATATGTTTATCATTCGACTTTAAACGACTTTCGGGGAAAAACTAGCAAATCTCATGACGGTTTTATATGGCTAGAAGCTGGATCACTGCTAAGAGCTAAAGGAGGGGTGTGTGTCGTAGATATGTTTAACAGTAAAAGAGAAGCAAAAAGTGGAATATGTGAAGGTAAATATTTATAGACTCGACTTTGGACCTCGTCAAATTTGTATTTTTGGAACGTGAAATTTTCATATTCCCATTTTGCAGTTTTGGAAAACGAAGAAATTCAAATAAAAATTCAAAGTGATGTTAAAAGTTGCTCTCGTTCATTCATATACCCTCTAAGAACATGTATTTGGTCATCCTACAACCCTTTTGACAAACGAATCAAGACTTCAGATGATGAGGATAACACTTTCTTTCATGTGCCTGTTGGGGATCTTACAAAATCTGTAACGGAGTAAGTGAAAAACTATAAAATTATATTATTTAGCTCTTTTCAGAAATGTAAACTAATTTTGTTCCCTCCAAGAAATTTTAAGATTGACGAAATACTAATGGTTATGGACTTTCACAATGCCAATTAAGGAAGATCTTAAACGTGACAATTTCTTCAATTTTAAAGTTTGTCCAATACATCTTATTTAGATATTACACTATAATAAACCTAAGGGGGGTGTAACGTACACTAAATGAAGTCCTATGACAATCTTGAAAATCTAACATTTAAAATAGTTATCAGTGACTAATTTCATGGCAGTACCTTCATAATCAACTAAATGGTTCTTAATTTTGAAAAGAGGCCTCTACTTTACTTAAATAACTTTCTGTATTTGCTTAGAATTTAAAATGAAATTTGTCCTATAAGCATATTTATTACACTCCAAATTCAGGTAAGAGCATTTTATATTATACTGCACGTACACCCTTAAAAAGTCTTGGCAGATGCACACAATGAAATAAATTTAACTCAGTCAAATATTTAAACCTCTTACAGTGTATTTGGACTAGTTATTTACACGGATTCTTCTATTGGGTCGGAGGAGCAAGAATCTGACCTGAAGATAGGCGACCAACTTCTGCGGTTAGGAACAGCCGAGGATTGTACAGAAATACTTCTGGACACTAAGGATCTCAATCAAGTAAGCAAAGATTTTCTAATACCATTAAACTCATCATCACCCACCTTCTTTCCCCAAGACTAGGGGTAAGGTGCGTAACATGCACCGGAAACAGAATAGTATTATAAGAATATGACGCAACTCGAAAAGAAAGCCCAGCCTTACCGCCCCCTTATACCTTTTAGTGAGAACTCGCCCCCAGCCGCAGCAAAATCCACACTAGAGTCACTGGAAGCATTTTATCCTCACTATGGCATTCTGTTAATGGCCTTCATCCCCGGCCCAGGTGAGCCACAACCATTCCCCGTCACAAAACCCCACCCTTCCCTCCTGCTACGCACCTTTCTTCTTGCCTCTGCCAAACTCACATTTCTCCTCCAGGCATTCCTTTACTGACTCAATCCACTTTTCTCATTCCACTTTTTCTGTCTCCCAGCCGGTCGATTCCCAGCACACTCACCACTATACATCCGCTTAACCAACCGACTATCATCCAACCTTTCCACATGACCAAACCATCTCAACGTACTTTCATTTATTCTCTCATTTACCCCTTTCTTCACACCACACAACCTCTAATACGTTCATTCCACATTTTATCAATTCTTCTCACACCTAACACAGCCCTTAAACTCATTTAATAAGGAATTTCTTATTTAAATTTAAGCAATGCAAAATAAGTACTAAAACTTAAAAGTTTGTGCTTGCAACCTATAAAACTGGAACTCCGTTTTCAAGTTCACAGCATATACATCTCTCAATGTTTATTATTTCAGTAAAAAAAAAAAAAAAATTTCCCTGAGATGATGAACTAATGCAATCACTAAGCAATAAAGTCATTTAATTTAATAGTAGTTATTTTTCAAAAATAATTTTGAGTAAAAAAAAAAAAAAAACTTTCAGTATTTAGAATACGCAAGATCAGTAAAGGTTACTTTTACGAGTGAAGCAGAAAATTTACTAAGAGGATATTACGTTGCATTACGAAGACTGCGGGGAGATTGCAAAAAGGGAGTTTCAATGCCTGTTACTGCCATAACTACTCTGTAAGTATTCCAAGTTTTTTTTTTCCTTTTCATGATAAAAGTAACTTTGAATAAATAAATCAATTATTTTTTTTAAATTACACGATTTTTATTCATACAATAACGATTTCTTTTAAAGAACAAAAGTAGCCAAATCTCATGCCAAGTTATCTCTTCGGTCATACGTGAGTATTGAAGATGCTGCTGCTGCTATTTTGCTGGTTGAAGAATCCTTAACAGGAAGGACAGGATTTTCCCCTCTCGGAGTAACATTCATTCCACATCTCCCTCAAAGTCAAGATTTGCACTCCCTTCTGGGAAAAAAGGTACACGAATAGGGGAATAAATTGTATCATTAGTAAAAATTAAAGTCTGGTCCTTTAGTATAAAATAAATACAGTATAAATAAATAAAAACAATTAACTCTTAATGACAAATACTGTAGCTATATAGGAAAACAAATTTGAAACAAAAAATTTTGACTTTTACTTTTTTCTATTTTTGAAAACAGAATGATGAAAAAATGAAAAACTTCATTCATAATCTAGAAGAATTTATTACAGAACATACTGGTGACATGAACAAAGAATTTGGAATTTAGCATGTAATAAGAAACTTTAAATTATACCTTAAGACAATCTATAATGTTATACAAAGTTACAAAATAAATTACAGTTCTATTTACAAGTGGAAATTATTATTTTTAAACATCATTTTCGAAATCTGCCGGGTTCTTCCTTGTAAGTAAATCATGACGCTTTTCTACTTGGTCATACACAAGATAAGAAATAAGAAATGCTGAAAGAAAAATAAATATGAAAACTAATATATATATAATAAAAAATTGCAGAGTTCCAAATGAATCTGATAAGTATGAAAAAATATGAAAAGAAACAACTTAAACTCATTTTATTGTAAACATTTCGTATTTAGGTATAGAATGTTTCAAAAAGTTTTAATTAATTTTAATTTTACAAAATTAACTAAATTTAAATTGATATTAAATTAAAATATAACCAATATAGTGTGAAGCTTAAAAAAAATGGTAACATTATTAAAGATTAAAAAAATAATTTAAATGAAATGGGGTAAATAAAAAAACAAAGCAATATTTAAAGGCAGAAAACAAACGAAAAACCTCAAAGCAATTAGAAGTGCCAAAGCAGAATTAATGATGATTCTAAGAGGGAAATTGTTCTAGGTAATTGATACCTAAGAACCAGGCGAGAGATCTAACCACGGCACTTTCCCTTGCGACTGAGTCGCGGTTTCGTTTAGTCATTTTCTCAACTATTTGAGAAGATGGTATCGAAGTGAAAAGTATGATTGATTTTGTGTTGATGAAGATATTGAAGTATGTGATGGATGTTAAATCAGTGAGGGGGTTGGGGATGGAAATATTAGATCATTCCGTTGTTTTATGAGAGAGAGAGAGAGAGAGAGAGAGAGAGAGAGAGATAGAGATAGAGATAGAGATAGAGATAGAGATAGAGAGTAGAGAGAGAGAGAGAGAGAGAGAGAGAGAGAGAGAGAGAGAGAGAGAGAGAGAGAGAGAGAGAGAGAGAGAGAGAGAGAGAGAGAGAGAGATAGAGTAGAGAGAGAGAGAGAGAGAGAGAGAGAGAGAGAGAGAGAGAGAGAGAGAGAGAAGAGAGAGAGAGAGAGAGAGAGAGAGAGAGAGAGAGAGAGAGAGAGAGAGAGAGAGAGAGAGAGAGAGAGAGAGAGAGAGAGAGAAAGAGAAGAGAAGAGAAGAGAGAGAGAGAGAGAGAGAGAGAGAGAGAGAGAGAATTGTTAAAATGAAAGAGTAAGAGAGAGAGAGAGAGAGAGAGAGAGAGAGAGAGAGAGAGAGAGAGAGAGAGAGAGAGAGAGAGAGAGAGAGAGAGAGAGAGAGAGAGAGAGAGAGAGAGAGAGAGAGAGAGAGAGAGAGAGAGAGAGAGAGAGAGAGAGAGAGGAGAGTGAGAGAGAGTAGAGAGAGTGTGAGAGAGAGAGAGAGATGAAAGAGAGAGAGAGAGAGAGAGAGAGAGAGAGAGAGAGAGAGAGAGAGAGAGAGAGAGAGAGAGAGAGAGAGAGAGAGAGAGAGAGAGAGAGAGAGAGAGAGAGAGAGAGAGAGGAAGTGGGGAGAATTAAGAGTGATAAGTTAGGTAAACAAGGTTATAAGTATGTGAGAGTACTTGTAAGTAAATCAGTTGAATGTGAACAAGATGAAACTGAACAAATCTGGACCGAAATGAAAGAAGTCTTTGTTACTAGTGCAAGAGAAGTATGTGGATGTGATAAAGTAGGAAGTAAGAATGTCAATAGTGAGTGGTGGAATGATAAGGTGATGCAAGCGTTTAAAAGTGTAAAAAAGAGGCATGGTTAAATGTGTTAAAAGCCAATGATGAGGTATCAAAAGAAAGCTGTATGGAAATAAATAAGAGAAAAAAGAAGACAAAGTTGGATATGCTGGAGAAAAAATAAAAGAGGTAAGTGAATAGTTTGGAAGGAGGATCAATGAGGACTTGCCGGGCAATAGGAAACTCTTTTGGAAGGAAGTGCGAAGGATTAAGAGAGTAAGGCAAATCTTCATAGAATAATGAATAGGATTGGTAATTTCGTAACTGATGAAAAGGATAAGAAAGTGTGTGGAAGGAACATTTCTAAAATCTGTATAACATTGATAGTAATGAAGAGGTGATAGTGAATGCCTGTGTTTGATGGTGAGAGAAGAAATAACTATTTTGGAGATGAGGTAATTGGTAGGAAGGAGGTAATAGGTAGAGTGAAAAAGTTGAAGAATGGTAAATCCGCAGTTACAGATGGAATTACTGATGAAATGATCAATAATGGAAAAGTGATTGATTGACTGGATACGGAAGTTTTGTAACAAAGCATTTATGAAGGGTATAGTTCTGAAGGATTGGAGGAGAGCAGTAATAGTACCTTTATATAAGTGTAAGGGAGATAGATAAGGGAAAATGTAGGAACTATAGGCGAATTAGTTTACCGAGTGTTGTATGGAGGATATATGCTGGTATTATGGTTGAAAGAATGCTTTGAATGACTGAAAGACTGATTGGCGAAGAACAAGGTGCATTTTTAGATTTGAGTTCTGAATAAAGTCTCGATTCTTTTCCATTATAGGAGACGTTTTCATGATCAGTTTCTTATACAAGTAGAAGATAACAAGGAAACAGCTGGACAGGCATGTTACTTAGGGGTATTTGCTTTTATGTAGTTATTATTTAAATAATTACCACATACTCATGATTGGGGCTTAACGGACGGAATCCCCCATAGACATAGGGTTTCTCACATGCATTAATTTACTCAAAATTAATTTATCAATTTAGCATAAACCCTCA
>JABUQX010074050.1:0-30000 GCA_015478945.1 Trachelipus rathkii | reverse complement strand
GCAGATGGGTCATCAGTGAAAATTACCTCTTAATTATTACAGCTTTCAGCATCTCCTTTACCTTTATATATCCCGGTCATTATTATTTGCTTTGCTCCACCTTTCCCTCTCTCCAACACATGTTCATCAAACTGATGATTCTCCCCCAGCTCCTCTCCTCCCTCCACCAGCAACTCCACAGCCACTCCATATATATTATATATATATTATTAATATATATATATTATATATTATATTATATAATATATATATTATATATATATATATATTTATAATATATTGTTATTATTTAATTTTTAATTCAAACTTCAAAGAGTAACATTCCGCATCACTCTACTTTTAAGATCCCCATCTGCATCCTTCTTTAAGAATCCGCATCCGCAAACAGTCAATTTTTGACATCCAATCCATCACTTAAATATATATAATATATATATATATATATATATTATATATATATATATATATATTATATATATAATATATATATATATATATATATATATTATTATATATATATATTATATATAGATATATATTATATTAGTTCATGGTGGCTTAGTGAAGCGAGTGAGTATAACTCACTTAAGGGTCAAGGTTCAATACTTTGATACTTGGGTGTACTATAACAATATTACCCAAATTCAAAATTCAAATCTTGCCAACCTAGCTACAGAATCTGACAAAAAAAAGCAGCTTATCCACAGTGGATTAAAAATTATCCATATGCATCTGAACTGAAGAAGGGATTTTACTATCAATCCTAGATTATATCTAAGCTTAAGTTAAGAAAAACAGAACAATTCCCCTACAAGAACCTTACTGCTTTTAGGTAATTAAACTCCCCAGTAGATGAAACAGAGGTTCGGTGGCATCAAATAAATAAATAATAATATATTTCATATACTTTTATATATATAATATATATATATAATATATATATGATATATATATATATATATTATATTATATATATTATATTATATATATATATATTATTTTAATATATATATATATTATATATAATATATATATATATAATATATATATATATATCTATATATATATATTATATATATATTAGCATCTATTCAAAAATGAGTATATTTGGCTCTGTGCGGTGAGATTATAAAAAGAATATATATTTTTTTTAAATAATTAAATTTAATTATAAATTTTTATTTATAATAAAGTTATTTATAAATAATATATATATATATTTAATATTATATATATATATATTATAGATATAATATATATATATATATATATATATATATATATATATATATATTATATATAACCAGTATATATTGTTCATGGTGGCTCAATAGATTAAAGCCCTTCTTTTCTCTCACTTAAGAACTTGTAGTTTTACCCAATTAGACACCTGAATGGACCAAAAATCTTGCTTTAGTAGGAGATTTTGTATAGCTTAGGCAGCGATCATTCCCAAGGCCGACTGCAGCCCAGGTGGGCCATACAGACGCATTATGCATCATTTCCTGGCCTTTTGCGCACTTATATGTCACATAAACGACACAGTCAGGCACCCATTGTTAAATGGGGTGATAAAGCATCCTCTGAGTCAAAGCAGGATTCATTCCAAGAGTAGTTAGCATAAAAATGGCCCAATGCCCACAATTAGCCCACCAGGATTTGTTGCCTCTCCTCGTCAATACCCCGACATCTCAGCCTTTCCTCACATCTGAATCCCACCTCCAATCACTACCCCGTAGCACAAACACAGGCAATTTGTTTCAAAAAGACCATCCTCAAAAATATTTATACATAGCATGGGTACTGTACTTCAATGGAATTGTTGTGGGTACCACCCTAATTTTGAAGAACTTGTTCAACTAATAAACATTTGTACACCAAAGTGCATACCGAATGGTTGCAGAAACTTCGACTGTCATCACGACTTCTTTCAACCATTGGAATACAAATTACTGCTAACCTTTATAGAAGAGGTGATATAATGTAGAGAGATTGTGCAGGCAATCTCCATTCCCTATATCTGCCTTATTCTCCAGTCCCTCTTCAAACTAAACTTCCATGTAATGGTAGCATGAATTCATGTCCACTAAGGTCGACTTAGCTGATCTTTTCATGCAGCTCCCTACTCCAGTTATACTAGGAGACTTCAACCTCTAGCATCCCTCATGGAGTGACTCTGTCACTTCGTTTAAGTTCAAGATACTAATTATACTAAGCATACTTGCTGCATTTAAGAGAGGATTGAATAGGTATATGGATGGTATGGGTATGATTACAGTATATTAAGACTAAGCCAAATTGGCAGATTATAGTTATTAAAGTTAAACTGCATACATGACACCAGTCTTATTAAATACCTATAGTGTGGTTAGCATGTACCTTAACAAGGTTTTAGTTTTCATAATAGTTGGTGTAAGATAAAGACATTAGGATATGCTATAGGTTTTGCATATCACATAATTTGGGTAATTATATAGATCTATTTTAGTTTAACTGGGAGTCTCGATACAGCTATATGGCTTCTTTATCGTCTCTATATTTCTAGTCTACCATTAAATATTTTACACAGACTTTGGTAATTGTTTACAGTAGGAGCCTCTAAATGGATTTTTATAAAAATCACAGCATAGACTCCAAAAAAAATATTAATGAAGTATAAAAAACATAAATAAAAAAAAACTACATGTATTAAGGAAAAAAAGTTACACTAACAGCTTTCTTAAACTCCAACTGACCAAAATATCATTTTATTACACATTACAAAGTAGGTGCAAGGGAAGACTGTAAAAGAAATAGTATAACCATTGTTGCTGATGAGTTTTGTGTCTTGTTTTTTTAGATTGGTCAGTGTGATGTCCTGTGTCCTTCTTGGTATGAAAGAAGAAGATGGGAAGCTGAAGTTATCCTGGGTTATGGTGTCAACCATGTTGTCCCCTGTGTTCCCTTTTGTATCCCTTTATTTATTTATTGTATTTTGTGGTGTATTAACTTTCTTTTATATCTTTTCTCTTCCAGTCATTGTAATTCAAGTAGTAAATGCAGTGTACAATGTGGTACATGGTAGTTTTGTATTGTAGTAATTAGTAAACACATAAAGTAAGTTTAAATACGGTTGCCGTAGTGGGGTACCTTGTAGTAAATTGGTTAAAGGTGCGCACCTTAGAGGGAGCCGTGAAAGCAACCAAGTACTGTGTTTATGTGTGTACAAATCATAGTAATTTATTTAATAGATACCAATGTGTATCTAAGAGTACAAGCCTCCTTTAAGTTTATCAAATGTACATAGCCGTTATTCAATCTACAAGAACTCAGTTGGTGAGTAGTCACTGTGTTTGTTTGTAATTGTTTTTGCTGCCACTAGATTTTATCAGTGGTAGCAGAGCGTAGTTACGCTTCTGCTCTGGTTGTGTTGTGTGTGAAGTGGTGTAACGAGGCAGTAGTAGTGTGTTTCTTGTTGGTTGGTTTTGTTTGGGTTGTGTGTCGTCGTGTACCATGGAAGAGTACGGTGATGGTGGTAGTGGCAGTGGTGGTGATAGGTATGACATGGTATGTTTGTTCCTTAAGATGAAACGTAAGAATAATGAATCAATGAGGGAGTACGTGAATAGGTATGAAATGACAGAGAGAAAGTGTAGGTTTGTTGGTAAAGTGGTTTTGGGGAAGACATGAAATGTGTCCATCTCCTTGAGGGAGCAAATGTGAGTGAGAACCAAAAGCAAATGGTGTTGGCGTATTGTGGCAAGGATGAGTGGGAGTTCCGTACTGTTATGGATGCTCTGATAAAGATATGTGAAGGAGAGATCAGAGAGAACAGAAGTGAAGTAGCTGAGAGTGATGAGTGTAGTTGGCATACAAGCCAACGGGTGTCTGGGCCCAGCGGTGAAGAGTGGGTGAGTGGTAAATTGTTGAATGTGAGAGATAAGAATGGTGTAGTGAGTAAATGTAATATTTGTAGGTCGAAATTTCATTATGCGTATAAATGTCCTTTAAGAGGTAGTGGTAGAGGTGTGTATGGTGGTGGTCGTAGGGGAAGAGGTTATGGTAGTGTGGATAGTGTAGATAGTAGAGGTAGAGGTAGAGCAGTAGAACAGGTAGAAGGTAGGGCTATAGTTGGTAGTAAGTATGTAGTTGATGACAAAAACATTTTCTATAGTGAAGAGAGTAGATGGAGGAGAAAGAGATGTGATTTGTGTAGATCGGATGAACATTCATGGAGAGATTGTAACGTGTATGTAGATTATAGTGAGTTGTTGTGTGTTACAGAGACAGAGAAGGGAGTGACAAGTGGTGTGAACAATGTAGTAAGTAGTAGTGAGAACAATAGTATTGGAGTAAGTGGTGAAAAAGTTGTGGTTCCGGTAAGAGTGTGGACAAGTGATGTTGTTAAAGATGATAAGATTGTGTTTAAAGAAGGGGAAGTGACCGATAGTGTGGTAAGTAAAGATGTGAGAGTAAAAGAAGATAGTAGTAGTGAAAGTGTAGTAGTAAAAGATGTAGAAGATATAGTAGTAGAAGATGGAGTAGTAGTAGAAGATGTAGTAGTAAAAGATGTAGTAGAAGTAGAAGGAGAGGTAAATAACAAAGTGAGTGAGGTAGTAGTAGAAGATGTAGTAGTAGTAGTAAAAGATGTAGTAGAAGTAGAAGGAGAGGTAAATAACAAAGGGAGTGAGGTAGTAGTAGAAGATGTAGTAGGAGAAGTAGAGGTAGAAGTAAAGAACGAAGTGAGTGAGGTTGGTGGAATGGTGAAATGTAGTGTAGTAGAAGAGAGTAAGTGTCGTGAAGTGGAAGGGAGTGATGATGTTGGAACAGTGACGTGTAGTGAAGTAGAAGAAAGTAAGTGTAATGACGTAGAAAGTGAAGTGAGTGTTGCAGATGGAGATGTGAAGTGTAGTGAGTCAGTAGTGAAACAGTGTACAGATGTAAGTGTAGAAAAGGGGGGTAGGAGAGAAAAAGGAAAGAAAGGAAAGAAGGGGAAGAAAGGTAAGCGTGGTGCTAAAGTAAAAAATGTAAATGAAGAATGGGTGAGACGTAAAGAGGGTGAGCTTTATATGGAGTGGTTGTATAGAGTTTTTGAGCATTTTTCTAGTTATGAAAGTGAAGGGGTAGTGTTAGAAATGTTGTTGTTGAAGTATTGGTATTATCGGGATTCAGAGGTGTCTGATCCTGAGTGAAGTAGTGAGTATGTTGTAGTGTTGGTATGTAGAAGTAGTCAAGTAATAGTATGTGGTAGTAATGTAGTAATAGTAGGTGGTAGTGTTTAGTGGTAGTGGTAACAGGTAGAGTTTTGTTTGTGCCTGTGGTAGTAGTTGTGTAGTGGGAGTGGGTAGAGAGTAGTGTGTGGGTGTTTTGCAGGTGCGTAGTGGCTGTGCTGGTGGTGGGTTGTAGTGTGCAGTATTAGGTGATAGTGGTAAGTGTATGTTTTGTACAAGTACAGTACAAGTGAAAGGTGTGGGAGAGAAAGGTATAAGATTGATGAGTTTTGTGTCTTGTTTTTTTAGATTGGTCAGTGTGATGTCCTGTGTCCTTCTTGGTATGAAAGAAGAAGATGGGAAGCTGAAGTTATCCTGGGTTATGGTGTCAACCATGTTGTCCCCTGTGTTCCCTTTTGTATCCCTTTATTTATTTATTGTATTTTGTGGTGTATTAACTTTCTTTTATATCTTTTCTCTTCCAGTCATTGTAATTCAAGTAGTAAATGCAGTGTACAATGTGGTACATGGTAGTTTTGTATTGTAGTAATTAGTAAACACATAAAGTAAGTTTAAATACGGTTGCCGTAGTGGGGTACCTTGTAGTAAAGGTTAAAGGTGCGCACCTTAGAGGGAGCCGTGAAAGCAACCAAGTACTGTGTTTATGTGTGTACAAATCATAGTAATTTATTTAATAGATACCAATGTGTATCTAAGAGTACAAGCCTCCTTTAAGTTTATCAAATGTACATAGCCGTTATTCAATCTACAAGAACTCAGTTGGTGAGTAGTCACTGTGTTTGTTTGTAATTGTTTTTGCTGCCACTAGATTTTATCAGTTGCCATAACTCCATCTAGGTTTACAGCAACATAAATCCATCTGGTTATGTTGTATGTGAATCGCTGATCCAGGCAGTAGTAGTGTGTTTCTTGTTGGTTGGTTTTGTTTGGGTTGTGTGTCGTCGTGAACCATGGAAGAGCACGGTGATGGTGGTAGTGGCAGTGGTGGTGATACGACCGCCAGGGTCAGTTGGAGTACATGAAAACCCTATGGGATTATTCCAAACTTTGAGTAACTTTTTTTTTTTTTCCTAAAGACATGTCATTTTTGTTTTGGTAATAGTGGCGCAGAGGGGCTTTACCCCCAATTTTAATAAAAATCAAAGGATATAGCTACTCTAAAAAAATAATGAAGAATAAAAAAAAAAACAAAAAAAAACAAACGTGGTGGTCTCTTTAGGAAAAAAAGTTAGCCTCTCAAAGTTGTTAAAACTCCCATAGACTTTTCATTTTTGATCCATCCAGGTTAGGTCTCATTTCAGGCCCTCTAGTTCAGGTTGATATATTTTGTTATGTATACACAGAGAAAATCTATGCATACTTAACAAATCTTATCATAACCTGAACTAGGATGGCCCTAAAATGAGTATGACCCACTAATTTTTTTTATAAGCCTATGGGAAAATTCGCTGTAATTTTTTTTCCTAAAGACATATCATTTTGGCTTTTTTATGCTTCATTATTATTTTTTTAGGGTATATATCCTGTGATTTAAAAAAAAAAAAATAATAATAATTTATATAGCGTCGGGCGGGGTGACCAGGCCCGCCTCTTTAGGAGGGGTGATTCGGGTCTAAAATAAAAAAAAAAAAAAAAAAAAAAAAAAAAAAAAATTTTTTGCTCATTTTATAGCCACGCGGTAGTACTACAATTTAGATCAACTTTAATTCTAGAAAGTTTTTATATTTTTAAAAAATGTTAGAAATTAGGGTACATAAAATTTCCTTCAATAGAACTTCACTTTGGAAAATGTGAGTTTTTTTAAACTTTGTTTTAAATGTTGTATTTATTTCAGATTTAATTATTTTTTCAGTGGATACACTCTAGTATTGTTAGCTTAAACTGGCCAAAGAAATTTTTGAATCCAAGCAGTATTAGTGGGCAAAAAAATGGGCCTTTTAACTTGGTTCCGATTCACCCCGCCGTAAAAATTGATGGAGGGTGGACTCGGACCACCATTGTTTTTCATGTATTTACGTATTATTATTGACATTTTTATTATGTATAATTAATTAATGTAATAAAAAGTTACTTTATATTAAGTGAAAATTTTTTAAAAAATGAAAATTTTAAAAAAAAACGTTATTTCAAAAAGTGTCAAAATTTTGGGGCGGAGAGGGGTGAATCGGGGACCACCGTTATTATATTGCATTATTTTAATTTTCATTATTATTTTTATTACTTATTACGAATTTTATATGATAAATAATTATTATATTAAGTAAAAATTAAATATAAAATTGTAAATTATACGTAAAATGCACGGATTTAAACAGATGGTCGATCACCCTCAATGGTGGTCCGTTTCACCCCTTCAAGGTGAGTCTGACTCGCCGTTATTCAAACTTTAATAAAACTTTTATTATTAGAATTACATTATTATTTTTTTGTGTGCTTATGCCCGACCATAGGGCCGTGATTTACAAAAAAAAAAATTTCCAAAAAGTGCATTAAGGGAGAGTCGGGAGACCAAGTTATACCTAAAGTGGTCCACGTCACCCCGCCCGACGCTATATAAGAATATCTTATGGGAGTTTTATCAACTTTGAGAGGCTATAACTTTAGGAATAGTAGCATATAGGGGCCTCACCCCTGATTTTTATAAAAATCATAGGGTAAACTCTAAAAAAAATAATGAAGATATAAAAAAAAAAAAAAAACGTGGCAGTCTCTTTAGGAAAAAAAAGTTACAGATTCTCAAAGTTTTTCAAACTACCATAGACTTAAAAATTCATTTTTTATCCATCCAGGTTAGGTCTTATTTCAGGCCCTCTAGTTCAGGCTATGATATATTTTGTTAGGTATACAAGAAAATCTATGTATATTTAACAAAGCTTATCATAACCTGAACTAGGATAACCCTAAAATGAGCACAAGGCCCAATAATTTTTTTTATAAGAGCCTATGGGTAAATTTTTAACTTTCAGAGGCTGTAACTTTTTTCCTAAAGACTTAAATCATTTTGGCTTTTTTTTATGCTTCATTATTATTTTTTTTAGGGTATATCCTGTGATTTAAAAAAAAAAAAAATTTATAAGAATATCCAACTTTGAGAGGCTGTAACTTTGGTATAATTGAACAGAGAGGCTTCACCCCCTATTTTTATAAAAATCACAGGGTAAACTCTAAAAAAAATAATAATGAATAAAAAAAACAAACATGGCGCTCTCTTTAGGAAAAAAAGTTAAAAGCCTCTCAAAGTTATCAAAACTCACATAGACTTTTCATTATTAATCCATCCTGGTTAGGTCTCATTTCAAGCCCTCTAGTTCAGGTTATGATATATTTTGTTAGGTATACACAGAGAAAATCTATGTATACTTAACAAATCTGATTATAACCTGAACTAGGATGGCCTTAAAATGAGCATGAGGCCCACTAATTTTTTTTAAAAGAAAGCCTATGAGAAAATTTTTAACTTTGAAAGGTTGCAACTTTTTTTCTTAAAGACTTAAATCATTTTGGTATTTTTTATGCTTCATTATTATCTTTTTAGAGTATATCCTATGATTTAAAAAAAATAAATAAATTTTTATAAGAATTTTCCCCATAGGCTTTCTTATAAAAAATTAGTTGGCCTCGTACTCGTTTTAGGGCCATCCTAGTTCAGGTAGGTTATGATGAGACTTGTTAAGTATATATAGATTTTCTGTGTATACCTAACAAAACATCAGAACCGTTACTAGATGGTCTGAAATGAGACCTAACCTGGATGAATGAAAAATGAAAAGTCTATGGGAGTTTTAACTTTGAGAGGCAATAACTTTTTTTCCTAAAGAGACTACCACATGTTTGTTTTTTTATTCTTTATTATTATTATGGTAGTTGTTACCCAGAGGGTTGTCACACCGATTTTTATGAAAATCACAGGATATACTCTAAAAAAATAATAATGAAGAATAGTGAAAACGAAAATTGTCGCTCTCTTTAGGAAAAAAAGCTACAGCCTCTCAGTTGTTAAAAATCCCATAGACTTTTCAATATTGATCGATCCAGGTTAAGTCTCATTTCAGGCCCTCTAAGTCAGGTTATGATAAGTTTTGTTAGGTATACAAAGAGAAAATCTATGTAGAATTAACAAATCTTATTATAACCTGAACTAGGATGGCCCTAAAACGAGCAAGAGGCCCACTAATTTTTATTATAAGAAAGTCTATGGGAAAATTTGTAACTTTCAGAGGCTGTAACTATTTTTCCTAAAGAGACTGCCAATTTTTGTTTTCACTATTCTTCGTTATTATTTTTTTTAGAGTATATCCTGTGATTTTAAAAAAAAAATTTTTTTTTTTTTTTTTAATAAATCCTATGGGTTTTTTTACAACTTTGAGAGGCTGTAACTTTTTTTCCTGAGAGAGGCGATTTTCGTTTTCACTATTCTTTATTATTATTTTTTAGAGTATGTCCTGTGATTTTCATAAAAATTGGGGGTGACAACCAGGGTTGGCAAAAAAACCACTTTTTTTGAAAAAGCCCAGTGGGCCCGGGGATTTTCGGTTTTTTTCATCTAAAACCCGAAAAAACCCGGGGAAAATTGGGTTTTTTCATTTTTCCTTTCCTTTTCAGCAATAACTGCAATTTCATATTAATTTAATTGTTTGTTTTCAATTTTGTTAAGTTATTATAAGTTTGATTATAACAGTAATGCCAAAGACTCTTGGATCCAGAAGAAAACTAGGAAATGAATGGACTGAGGTTCTGAATGTCTAAGGCACCAGCAAAGTAAAATGTAAATATTACAGTGATACAATTAGCAATAAAATTGAAAGAATAAAAGTGCATCGGAAAAAATCTTGTAAGCGCTTGTCATATTCTGGCAAATCTAGTGAATCAAGTGCTAATACAACCGTTGGAAGTATGGATCTTACAGATGTAGAAGAAAGGGATTCATCTAATTTTCGATGGCTGCTAGACATTCAACAATGAAAACCATGGGTTATCTTATCTGAACATCAAAAACTCAAAAGAAATTGTCTAAATATACCATAAATGACAACTGCACAAAAAGAAATTCTTGACCAAAAATATCAGTTTTTTTTTATGCTAACAACGTCTCATTATTTAAGTATTGAATTGAAGACTGTTGAAATGATCAAACCTAAGACCGGGTTCACTCCTCACCTCTCGAAGAAATTTCATAGAGGTCTACTTTTTGGACACACGGCTCAATATATATATATTATATAGTATAATATAATATAATAATATATATATATATATATATATTTATATATATATATATATTAATTATATATATATATATATATATAATAATATATATTATATATAGGTATATATATTTCTTTCAACCAAATGAATTAAAATGAGCTTATTAATATTTCACTAAGTAAAAGTATAATTTCTAATATTTTCTTTTTGAAAACTATTTTAAATGGAATTTTTCTGAAAATTTTTTTTGAAAAAAAATCCAAGGGGGCAAAAATAGTGGGTTTTTTCAAGTGGATTTTTTTGAAAAAATATTATTAAATTTAGATATAGAATTTATTTACAATATATATATATATATAATATATATATATATATATAATATATATATATATATATATTATATATATTATATATATATATATATATATATATATAATATATATATATATATTGTTAAAATTCGTGGTAACTTACCTCTTATATTTTATACTATCTCTTTGTAATCTGAATGCATGTTCCTCTTATGATTGTTGATGATGATGATTTTGAATGATTATACGATGGGAAACGGTGTAACCCATTTTTAAATATGATGATGATCTATTCTTTTGTCTTAGATAATATTTCCTATTTCTTGTTATTCCTTCTGTTCTTGTTATTCCTTTTAGTCTGGTTATTTACTTTGGTCTGTTATTTCCTTTTGGTCTGGTTATTTCCTTTGATCTGGTTATTTCCTTTTGTCTGGTTATTTCCTTTGGTCTGGTTATTTCCTTTGGTCTTGTTATTTCCTTTGGTCTGGTTATTTCCTCTGGTCTTGTTATTTCCTTTGGTTGCGCAACCTATGTTCTTGGTATTATTTTCCAATGTCCTTTTCTCTTCCTAATTGTTTTCTCTATTCCTTGTATTCTTATAATTCTTGTTGTTTCTCTTTATAAAATTATATCAACCAAAAAAAGAAAATAATACTAAAGGCGTTGTAATGGAAAGCCTGCGACTCTTACAGTTAATTTTACTTTACTAAACTATTTATTCATTTATTTCTACAATTTCTGAAACAATAATATTATATATATTAGTTTCATTATTATATTTTAATAATAAACTACCCGCTACGACAGTACATATATTTGTTTTTCTAACTACTGGCATAGAATATAAAATAATTATCAAACTCATACTATTTTTTCTTTTTTCTTTTTTTTTTGTTTTATTTCTATTTTTTCTTTTTTTCTTTTTCTTCTTATTCTTGTTTATTACTTTGCTATGAGTTTAGTATGTCTTCATATTACGTTATTACGTTGTTAACATATTTCAGTATATTTTCTTTCTTTACACCCTCTTTTGTTAAGATGTCTGCGATCTGTTCCTGTGATTTTATCCATTTGATTTCTTCTATTTCTTTTTCCTCGATTATTTCTGTGAGATATGCCATATCTATTCTTAGTCTTTTATTTAGTACTGCCGTAGTTGAGTGTAGTGCTCTTTCAAGGCTTTGACAATCTGTTCTCATCAATATTGGTAGGTTTTCTGCAGTTACTTCTTCCCATAAAGCTTTCAGATATATTCCAGCATCGGCAGCCTCACCGAAACCCAATGCCTCCGCTTCTAGAGTGGATCTCGCCACTCTCTTTGCCACCTTTGATTTCCAATATAAGGGACTCCTGTTGTTAAATTCATCTACTATACTTATTATGTACCCAATTTGAGATTGTCCATTCCCCACGTTATTAAAAGAGGCATCAGAAAAGATTTCCATTTTTGTTCTACCCTTCAGGGTAGGAATGATTATCTGGTTTTCCTTTTCTTTTACTTGTTCTATAATTTTTATTACTTTTTTCATATCTCTTGTTGTTGCCGTTTTACAAAATTTACTTCTTTCACTTACATTGTAAGATATTTCTGGTCTGGTTTGTTGAGCTATCCAGTTTAATTGTCCAACCATTGATCTGTATTCTGTTTGTTCTTCTTTATTTAATATCCTCTCTTCCTTAAATCTTTTTTTATCTGGTACTTTCATATTTCTTACATAGGAATTCTGCTCTAGGATAATTTCCTCATTTTGTTGATCCACATTCAAACCAATGTAACAAAATTTCCTTTCACTCTCTTTTCCTATTTCCAATTTCCTTTTTAGTTCTCGAATTATCTTTTCTTCAAACTCAGTATTTCCTCCATAGCAAATATCGTCCACATGTATGCACATGAGGCCGATGATTCGGCTGTTTTTCCTCCAATACACTATAGTTGGTTCCAACTTGCTCTTTGTTCCTCCAAGTGATTTTATGATGTCCATGATACTTTCGTACCATATTCTTGCTGCGTCATTTAAACCGTACAC
Organism: Trachelipus rathkii; assembly: GCA_015478945.1. Lineage (NCBI taxonomy): Eukaryota > Metazoa > Arthropoda > Malacostraca > Isopoda > Trachelipodidae > Trachelipus > Trachelipus rathkii. The sequence continues at coordinate 17,247 of JABUQX010074050.1, read as the reverse complement.
AGTTTTCTTCAACTTCCAGAGGTAGTTTGTTTTTGCCTCTCTGGGAGGTTTTAAATACACATTTCTCTCTATGGGTTTACCTTGTAGATAAGCTGTTTTAATATCTAATGTTTTGCATTTCCATCCATTTTTCAGAATTACAGCAAGACACATTTTTAATGATTCGTTGGCACATGTAGGTGAATCAGTCGTTAAATCTCCTTGTTCCTCAAAACCTCGAGCAACAAGTCGTGCTTTGCATTTTCTTCTTCCGTTTTCTGATTTTTCTATAATGTTCCATCTAGTTGTAATTACTTTTTGATTCCTTTCTTGTACCGCCTCGTAGACTCCTTTCTTTTTCCAACTAATAAGTTCATCCATTTTTGCTCTATGTATTTCTTCATTTTCGAAATCTCCTAACCATGTTTCATCACCATCTATATGTTTTATATCTTGGAAATTTCTCAAATCTATCCATTTCTCATTTCCATGATCTAAATCTATTATGTTGTAGCTATCTGACCATTTTTGGCTAGTTTCGCTTTTCCAGCTCTACTTGTTATTCTTATTCTTAATTTTTCCTTCGATTCTTTGTCCACTATCTCATAAGATTCCCCTAATCTCACCTTCGGTGTTCCTTGTTCTTCCTCTCCTTGGTTCTCATCTTCTTCTTCTTCTTCTTCTTCTTCTGATTCAGGTTCTGTTTCTGATTCCGTTTCGCTTAGGTGTTCTTGCTCTTCTTGTATAACCACCCTTACTTCATCGAAATGTTTTGCCAGAGGCATTCCAACTATTGGCCTAGCGGGTGTTTTCTTATATTTTATGCATGTATCGCACTTGCCTACTATGTCTATTATTTTCCTTTCCAAGGTCCTCTTAAATCTTTGATACTCTTCATTCTTCTTATACGCATCATTACAAATTCCAATTAATTTTCCACTACTAGCATGTCCGAATTGTAAATGAAGTTTTTCTATTCTTTTTCCAATTATTTCCTTGTTGGTCCACCATTCCCTGTCTATTCCAAGCCACATCTTGTGCGGTTCCAGTTTCTTTATCAATGCAATCTTCAGATGTTTTTCATTCTTCCTTTTACATGGTATTATGTAGTCTGAAAAACGCTTTGCTATAACTATTCCTTTCTCTATTACTGCTCCTATTTTCTCTAAAGTTTCCTTTCCAATCAACCAGGGAACGTTTCCTTCTATTATTGTAGTTCTTATACTTACTTTGTTTCCCATTAATTTTGTAGGTATATCAACATTCTTTATCCCTTTACATAATGTTTCTCCAAAATGAAACACAGTGTGGTCTTCTATAGCTTTATTGTTCATTTCTTCAATTTGTTCTTTGGTTAATCTACTCAAAATTCTTTCCATATAAAAATTACCACACACTGTTCTTGCACTTCCGGAGTCTTATGCTGTATATTTCGTCTTGCAGTTCCAATAAACTTTCTTGTTCTTCATCATTGTTCATTTTCCAGACACATCTTATTTCTTCTCTTTTATTGTCTTCATTTGTTTCTATTTGTTCTATTTTGTCTTTATTCTTCCAGTTCTTTGGACAATCTATTGCCCAATGTTCACTTGCCTTGCAAATATAACATGTTCTCTTATTCACTGGACATTTATTCGCCCAATGTGTTTCCGATCTACACTTAAAACATTTCGTAACGGTTCCGTATTTCTTGTTAACAGGATTCTTCTTGTCCCCTTCCATCCAACAAGCTTCTTTATTCTCTTCTTTTTCCTTTTGCTCCTGAAAAATACGTGTGAGTACGTTTTTAATATTTCCATAGCTATATTCTTCCTTGCCGCAGGCTCCCAACGCTACATGAAGATCATTTGAATTCAATTTTGCTTGTCCCAGAAGATGACTTCCTTTCATTTCCTGTGACATTTTACCACCTCCTGCATTTTCACATTCCCTGGAATATTTTTCATATCTTAGTATATAATCTTTCATGGTTTCATCTTTTCTTCTTTTAACAGTAATAACAATATTAATGATTAATTTTAAGAGTTTTAGTATTTATTTTGAACTGCAATGATAACAAAAAGATAGAGTATACATATTTCGTGTGCTTTACCTTTCAGTGCTAGACGTATTTCCAAACCAGGATATTTTACTTTTTCCTCCACTATCATCCAATCCTCCACTCGTTCTTTCCAGTCTCTGTATTCTTCTTCTTTTCCTGAAAAGGTAGGGCATCTTTCTTTACTGGATATCATCGCAATTTTACTTTCTTCCTCTTCCAATGGCATTCAAGCGGGACGGCGAGCAGAGTGGCGCACTTGTTAAATTCGTGGTAACTTACCTCTCAGATGAAGTAGTATCTCTTTGTAATCTGATGCTGATGTTCCTCTTATGATTGTTGTTGATGATGAATATGAATGATTATACGATGGGAAACAGTGTAACCCATTTTAAATATGATGATGATGATATATTCTTTTCTTTTAGATAATATTTTCCTATTTCTTCTGGTTATTCCTTCTGGTCTTGTTATTCCTTTTAGTCTGGTTATTTACTTTGGTCTGGTTATTTCCTTTGGTCTGGTTATTTCCTTTGATCTGGTTATTTCCTTTGGTCTGGTTATTTCCTTTGGTTGCGCAACCTATGTTCTTGGTATTATTTTATTATTTTCCAATGTCCTTTTCTCTTCCTAATTGTTGCGCAACCTATGTTCTTGGTATTATTTTCCAATGTCCTTTTCTCTTCCTAATTGTTTTCTCTATTCCTTGTATTCTTATAATTCTTGTTGTTTCTCTTTATAAAATTATATCAACCAAAAAAGAAAATAATACTAAAGGCGTTGTAATGGAAAGCCTGCGACTCTTACAGTTAATTTTACTTTACTAAACTATTTATTCATTTATTTCTACAATTTCTGAAACAATAATATTATATATATTAGTTTCATTATTATATTTTAATAATAAACTACCCGCTACGACAGTACATATATTTGTTTTTCTAACTACTGGCATAGAATATAAAATAATTATCATATATATATATATATATATATATATATATATATATATATATATATATATATATATATATATATATATATATATATATATATATATATATATATATATATATATATATATATATATATATATATATATATATATATAAATAAAAATTAATTTTTTTAAACAATATAAATACATTTAAATTAAATAAAATTTATATATAGAATTTATGTGTGTGTTTTGATTGTACTGTATATGTTTAGTAATATCTAAAAAATCTGGTTTGATGGCCTCTGTTAATGCAATTCTAAGATCTGTTTTAACTTTAATTTAATTTCCTTTATTTGGTTTTAATTGTCTTCATTGCGGGAAACGCGACTTCACACAGGTGTGTAGAACCAAATGGTAAGATTGCATTCGTTGCTGTGCTTACTAAATCTGGATATTCGGTTTTCAATTCCATCCACCAATTATGAAGAGATTTTTCTTTAAATTCAGATTGTAACGTTGTTCTTTCTCTCATGTCAATTAACTGTTCGTGAGTGCAATCGAAAGATGATCTGTTTTTATAATTTCAGCTAATGGGTTCATGACCCATTCAAACTTTGTTTTATTACTAGGAAGATCTGTAAATTTATTACAAAATTCTCTCAAAATTTTTTAAATCTGTAGATATAAGACTTTTAATTTGTTCCACATTTACTTCATTTTCAGAAGCAATATCACAAGGTTGGAAACATTTATAAAGATCCCTTTTCTAAATTATCCCTCCACATCAAGATTTTATACGATCATACACTCGTAAGTGATAGTGAGTCTTACTTGGCGTACCCCAAAGTACACTCAGGTACCCCCAGGGTACGCGTACCCCACTTTGAAGACCACTGTTCTAGAGCAGTCATCATTTTCATAAAGGGTGGGATTGGTTTTTGACTAAATATGACATCACATTGTCTTTGTCCTCAAAGACATTCAATATCCATGTCTCTAAATTTGGCCACTAATCAAGGCGATCAGTTAGAAGATTTACTGCATCTAATAATTTCTCATTCATTTATATTTATGCAATTTGATGTTAATGTTTGTTTATTTCCTGTAAAGAGTTTATTTATTCATAGATCTTTAAATACGATAAAGGGATCCTGACATTGAGGAGAATTTAAACGTCCATCTATCAAGAGATCCATGGTGGTAAAGAATCTTTTCTTACTAGTATGTAGGGGAAAAAAATTGCAAAATTAAAACCACTTTAACCGTCTCAAAATTCAAAACTAAGTAATCCTAAGATCCACACTATTAAGTATGCAATAATTAAAATTTACAAACAAAATACAATAATTTATAAAACGTAATGCATATGGCGTTTTCAAACAACTTTAAACTGATCAAAGCAGTGTCCACAAAACCAGGTTGCCAGGATGATTTGGTTACTTTAGCCACACACACACACATTATATATATATATATATATATATATATATATATATATATATATATATATATATATATATATATATATATATATATAGTTATATATATCACATCCGTTCTTGTGAAAAGGCTCATTATGAGCCTATTAGCACTTTTTTTATGGCTACCCTCATATCCTTTTCTAGGCCATCACCAACCCTAGGTGAGATCTATCCCAGATTACAGCTCGAATTCTATCTGCTGTCTGTTAAAAATAAACACCTCCAGCTGTTATAGGTGCATGCCAAGCTGTTACTAGTGTGTGTATGTTTAGCTTCCTTAAGTTATTAGTTGGTGGTTCTTATATTGTCCTAACTCTTGTGCTGTTCTCTCAAGCCCTACCTATAGCAGCTGTATACAGGTGTGGATACCGGGATGCATCTAGACTCTCACATATTTCATTTTAGCAAGGACCCAGCTTCCAGCATGAGCTATGTAAAGTCTGGAATGTTGCCAGAGCTGCCTGGAATTGCTCTGCTCAGACAGAAACTACCCCTCCATAAGGTAGGCCCCTTGTAGCCATACCTACAGAAATAATTCATGTTATCGGTCGCCGTCATCCCAGTGCCCTCAAACACCATTTTAAAACTCAGATACTGTGGCAGCCATTATATCAGACCCAGTAGTATCCATATCGAGCGCGTCCTCAAGACGTTTGGTGATAGCACCTATCAGATTCAACCGGGATCTGATTGTTGCGTGAGCAGTCAAATCAATCCAACTTGGATACTTTGAGGGCTGTTAATTCCTGTGTTGTGTGTCCTGCATTATGTCCTATGGCTACTTGCGCGCTTCTGAACATATGCTTGGTTTTGCATCATTTGTGCATCATTTGTGCATCATTGACTATAGTTATAAAGCCCATATTATAGTATATATATATATATATATATATATATATATATATATATATATATATATATATATATATATATTTGTATTCAGAGTTGCTAGAATAAATAAATATTCCTTCTCAAAAAGAGGTTGTTTCCTGGAAACCTTCGGTTGCCAAAAGTCAAAAATATGATAGATCGATAGCTTCAATTTTTAGGTAGTTGCTGTTTGAATTCATTCAGATCAGTTGTTGCTTAGTCTCTTAAAAAGCCGTTCGGGTGCAGACCCAATACTTATTCATACATTTTTCCAACTTGGTTGTTAAATCCGGCTTACTTATTCATTATCGGTTATTTATTTATTTGCGTTGGGTTATCAAATATTCAAACCTTTCAAAGAATTGACGATCGTCTTCAACTAAGGAATGTTACGAGAGGCACTTTTTTGGGTCCTCGTATTCAATTAATCGCGAGCTAAACATTTTTTTCAAGTGAAAAGTAACTTGAATATGTGCAGATTTAAAATTATTATTGGATCAAAACGGTTGGAAGAGTCTATCAAGTTACTTAAAAAAATTGTTAAATATTTCAAACATTAAATTGTATTTCCTGCGTGAAAACGCTGATTCATCGATCTCAATTGCTAAATTTTTACCACCAATCTTTTTCTGATCATATATAAAAGGAAAAATATAAACAATATAAATATCGATATTAATATCGACTGCGGGGAAAATCAAAAATCGAAAATCTAATCAATATAAATATCAACTGCGTGGTCAATTCCAACAAGGCCATATATATATATATTAAAGAGTTATATATATATATATATATATATATATATATATATATATATATATATATATATATATATATATATATATATATATATATATATATGCTATATATATATATATAAATTTATTTTTTGGAATAAAATTAAGAAAAAGATGTCTTTTATAGATTTTGTTAAAAAATAATTTATACCGATTAGTTAATAACGATACTCCACAATCTGTTTTACATCTTTGTTGAATATCCTAATCTGGACCATAGTCTTCGTCGTCGCTATTTATCAGTGAGGTCTATTCCACCCCGAAGACTGCTATATCTTTCTGAGTCCCCCATTATATATATAGCAGTATATATATATATATATATATATATATATATAGTTAAGAGATATATATATATATATATATATATTATATAAGTAAAGTACCCGCATGTTACCGTAAAAACTGCGTGTTTTACCACGAAACCAATAACATATTTGGAATCCTCGTCAAAATTTAGTATAGAAAATTGTCAAAATTTTACCGATACCAAAATTTCCGATACCGATACCCCAAAAATCGACTGATACCTTACTATCAGTGGTATCGGTCGACTAGATTTAAATACTAAAAATTGCTAAAATACTAACTACTACTTAAATTAAATTGCTTACCTTTATCTTTGATTATACAAATAGATACAAAATAATCTGGTTTTTCCTTTATACGAGCTTCTTCTTAACTCACCAAATTCTACATTAACTTGTCTTCTTTTGCTTTGTTTGTCATAAAACTGGTTCCCACAGGCACACCATTGTTTGGCAATTGGGGCCTGTTTATATATATATATATATATATATATATATATATATATATATATATATATATATATATATATATATATATATATATATATATATAATATACAAAAATTAATATTTTTGATCGTTTATTAATTTTTTTTAAGGTTTGAAAAACATGAAAAATGCTAACATGCTACGATGTCCTAATACCAGGCGGAGACAAAAACTGTATCATGATATTATAGCTCGGGCGAGAGAAATAAATAAATGAAAGAACATAAAAGAAATTGAATAAGCGAAGAAAGAACCCAAGCCTCATTCATCATATTTTAATTATCATGGAGACCATTATGAAAATAATAATTAATTAATAAAAATAAGAAACATTTTTTAAAAGGAAAATGCCATCAACAATGCAAGTGATAAGTTTAAGAGTGCATGAATAATAAAAATTAACCAACTTTTCGGAAATATTCGATACAAGATAAAATACTTTTGTACAGAAACCAGACCAGAAGAATACATAAATCTGTTTTTATTGCGCTGGGTGGTGTTCCTCCATCCATTCTAAATAAGAACACATTAGAAAATACTATTCTTGCATCATGTTCTTCAGCCTACCGGAACTCACTACAACCTCCAAGCTGAACGAATATCTCGAAGCTGTCTGACGCTGTACTAAAGTTATACTGAACAAAGGAGGGTTCCCTATTGCCATCACGACAAAGCTGTCATCGCCTTCATTAGAAGTCATGAGAGGAGTAAAGCCCTCATTCATTCCTTCCAACACCTGAGAAACATTATTCTCATGCCTTTCATTCTCATGAACCATGAAACAAAAATATCTACTTGCTCGTATCTGCAGGAAAGAGCTCTTCTAAAGCATTTGGGTCGGTGGGAATACCCTCTTCAGCTGGCCTTGGAGGACCGATCAAGGACAAGCCTGAGCATTAGCCTAGAAAAAGCGCATTGCACGATGAAATGCAGACAATCTTTCAGCATTTCGTCGGAAAAGTTCAACTCCTTCAAATATTGAACATGAGGTTCTTGTTGAGTACTAAGCCCCAGTTGGGTCTCAACATAGTAATTCAGTCCATGGTTCATCATCAGGAATCATTTATTTAACACCGGAATGCAAGTCCTTCAGAGCCAGTTGTTGTTGATCAAAAAAGTTGCTGCGCCCTCTATAATAATAATAATAATAATAATAATAATAATAATAATAATTATTTAATTAATTAACTCTCGATATAATCGTACGTCCGCATTTTTTATGTGATCAAATCAACAAAAGAATTGTTTTATGAAGCGTTTTCGGAAATTCGGAAATTTAGTTGTCGTACACTTAATGCAGTAAGCCATGTTAGTCATGTTACAGAGTTATGTGCTTACGAAAGCCTAGCTTTTCGCAACTTGAAAGAAAAAAAATAATTCTTTAAATGTTTGACTGGTTTCTATTCACTATCGGAGAGTGAAAATTCAGGAGTATCGGCAGACATTATACAATCTTTAATCTCTTTAGTTCCCCAAGAATGGTTGTACTCATGCTGCCATACAAAGCTTTCGTTTCTATCGCTGGAGACGGTAAATGTAATGGCAAAGCGATGAAGTAATAGAAATACTTTTAAAACACGTTACTGATTGGTTTTAAATATATATATATATACAGGTAATAAAAATAAGTCAACATAATAATAATAATAATAATAATAATAATAATAATAATAATAATAATAATTTAACTTTATATATGTAACTACAGTCGTCATTGTCATTTGGTTATTTAATTAGTCAGATTTAATTCTTGCTCCTTAGGATGCTTGATCTATATTCTTTGAGTATTGTTATTCGCAAGATACTACACTGGTGACGGCTCTTCCACTTTGAGGAGGTTGAACACCCACCAAGAATTCAGTCTACAATCTTTAATCTCTTTAGTTCCCCAAGAATGGTTGGACTCCTGCTGCCGAGTGAAAGAAAAGAGTAATATAGACTCAACCCAAAATGGGTAGAATAATATGAGATGATGTAATCTCTGCCACCTAGTACTGAAGGAGACTCAGCATACGAAGAGCTCGTGTTTCGGTAATCTCCCGAACGACAGTGAGTCCTTGTCACTTATATATCTACCACGGTAAGCGACGTTCCAGGAGGATCGGAGGAACCTTGGGAGGGCGTTCACGGTTCAGTGTTGGCACTCCTATCCTCTTTCTATCTTTTTGTCTTTTGCGGGGTTTTTGTCATTTATTTTATTGATTGGTTTGCTTTTGAAAATCTGGCTGTTTCAACTAAAGTGTCATTTGTTTGAGATCTAGTAAACGAGAAAATAGAGCATCCTTCTCCGCCCAAAGGTGGTTACAGCGGTGGCAAACGGTGTAGGATGGTATCGTGGGTGGTCAAGGCTATCCCTGCGCCCGCACTGCTGGTTTTACACAGTGCTGCCTGCAGGGAGACAGGCACAGCTGTGGCTGAGTGGGTTTCACTGAGTCAGTGGCCTCGGTCCGAGTGTTAAATCTGCTGGGGCATCCCTGACAGGCTGCTCTCTGCTCCAGGTCAGGTAGCGGTTGACGAGAGTGGAACCATAGACGGACCCACCTGGGTTCATCGGAGCCGAAGAAAAGGAAATCCATGCAGCGGGTTCATTCCCTGTAATGGAAAGTCGGGAAAATTGCGAGGTAATGAAGGGAACGGGGCAAATCCACGTCTGCTCTCTGGTCGGGACGTAAAAGTCCACCAAAGTGTTTCACCCCGTAATGGCATAAGGTTTGAAAACGGGAGAGAGGTGTCATGGGTTGTCTGTCAGTTATTTCAAAGGGAGAAAGAAGTCACTATGCGCCAACAAGTCCGATACTATATTGGATCAAACCTAGTGATAACTGTAGCGGTGGCGAGCGTGGAATCTGGTGGTTTCACTAACCACTTGGGGCGGGAGGCTCAGAAACCTCCAGCTCCCCGCTATCCACGGTAGTTGCGAAGTTGGTTTTGTCGGATCTACACAGCACTTTGTATTTCCAATACGTAAAAATATATTTGCCCACATACAGGATACAGGGTGGTGGGGGTTCAATTTTGCCGTTATAAGCGAAAATAGCAATAACCTTATTTTATTATTTATTAAATGTAGTAATTAAGGTAAATGGTTTCAATTCAAGTCAACTTTATAGGACATTTGTTGTGCAGTTAAAGTTAAATATTAAAAATAAATTAAATAACATACCAGCTATTGTAGTACCTGAAATAAGGTCTAAAATCAGTATTCAAAACTTAAATTCTATAGTTGATAGGTTTAAAGACCATAACTTTGCTTTGGCAGACAAATTGATTGAAGAGAGAGAGGATGTGGATATTTTGCTTGGAATAAATGAGCTGTATGTACTACCTGTACACTCATGTAGTTTTGGAAGAAAAAATAATCTTTCTTTATTGTATTATACTTCTCTTGGATTTATGTTGGGTGGTGATTTAACTGTTTTGCAGAGTAATGTTGTAATGTTAAATATCTTAGTTTATTGGACAAATATGTAGAATGCTTTGATGGACTAGAAAAGTACATTAGAAAGAATGAAAGTATTTGACAAGAGGCTGAGAACTTAAAAGTAGGTATAAATTTAAATGAGAGTTATGAATTGGATTATTTAAATGAAACCAATGCTCTGTATACTAATTATGATGACCCAAAAATGGATGACATGCTTTTAAATGACTGTTTGGATATTGAATATGGTGATAAGAGAGAGAGGTTTTCAAATAAAGATAAAGAATTAATTTATTATCTTATAAATAATACTGAAAGACATTCTGATGGTCGCTTAATAATGCCAGCACTTTTTAATGAAAAAATAATTGCTCGATTACCAAATAATTTTTTCTTAGCACTAGGAATTTTAAAATCAGTGTATAAAAGTTTAGAGCATGATTTTGATAAATTATTACAATATGACCAAGTGATACAAGATCAGGTTAGGGCTGGTATTATTGAAGAAGTAAATAATTTAAATAGTCTTAAGAACAATAATAAAGTATCATTTTTGGCACATAAAGCTGTGTTTAGAGTCAATACCCAAAGTACCAAATGCAGAATAGTTTATATGTCTAATTTGTGTGAAAAGGGAAAGGGAAATCTTTCTCACAACCAGGTATCCCTACCTGGACCTAACCTTAATAAATCTATTCCTACTGCTATAACTCTTATGAGATTTGATAAATATTTAATTATATATGATTTAGTTAAGGCCTTTCACATGATTAGGCTCCATGAGGAATTTACTGAGAAGCTTTATTTTCTATGGTTTAAAGATATGAAAAGTAAAGATTTAGATGTCATTGCATATAAGTTTCTAAGGTTGCCTTTTGGTATGAGATTTTCACCAAGTGTATTAATGGTGGCATTATATATAATTTTGATTTTGCATGTTGACTTGTATGACAGCTTTGAATTTGATATGAGAAAGTCTCTTTATTCATTAGCTTATATGGATAATTTAGCATACACCTCCTCTTATGAATGTGATGTGTGGCTGACTTACCATAAAAGTCAGGGTATATTTAGTGAATTTGGATTTTGTTTGCAACAATTTGCAACCAACCTTCCTGATTTGCAGGCCTATATTGATGAGAAAGAGAATGAAAAACTTTCAAGTACTGTTAAACTGCTTGGTTTATTATGGAATAGAGAAAGGGACAGTTTAGAAATAAATTTTACATTCTTGAATGATAAAGCAAATACATTAAGAACTATTCTTGCTTCTATTAATGGTATATATGATCCACTAGGAATTTATTTGCCTACAAAAAATAGGGCCAAGCTATTTTTAAATGAATTACAAAGTAATAAATCCATCTTATGGGATAGTAATTTGGAAGAAAGTATTAAAAAAGAATGGATAAAAATATGCAAACAGTACAATGCAAGTAAGTTTCCTGTAATTCCCAGGTACTTGGGAGAACGCTCTGATTTTTATGACCTTATTGGATTTGTTGATGCTAGTAGGGATTTAATAGGTGTTGTCTTGTATTTAAGATCAGTATCAGGTAATGAGGTAAAATTTCTTTCAGCAAAAAATAAAATTATCCCAAAGAAGAGTACTGATAAAACCATCCCTGTTTTAGAACTGAGTGCTATTAGGTTGGGTGTTCAGTGTATAATAGATGTATATCAAGACTTAACAACTGCATTTTGCCCTGTTGGTATTACTACTCTGCATTTATATACTGATTCTACTATAGTCCTAAATTGGTTGATAAAAAGATGCATAAAACATGATAAGATTGAAAGAAAGGGTAATATAATAAATAATTTACTGAATATTATTGTAGAATTATGTGAGAAAAAACCTGTTCATTTTTATCATATAGGTGGTAAAACAAATCCAGCTGACTGTGTTACACGTGCTATTTCAGCTAAGGTACTTAGTAGTAGTAATTATTTTTCAGGGCCTAACTTTGGTGATCTACCCCAAGAATATACTGTTGTGGTTCCTGGCAATTTAGATAATACTGATATTTATTATGTTAACACTTTGCCAAATGATGTTGTTCAGCCCATAATTTCTCTTGACAAAACATCTTCTTTTAAAAAATTATGAAAAATAATGCATTTTGTTAGGCTATTTATTCATAAGTTGATGGTAAGAGTACATATATTAAAACCCCATTTATTTCCATCATTAACACATGATTCCCAGTGTTTGTACTCAGATAGCTGTAGTGTAGTTATAAGACAGGCTCAAGCTCAATCATTCCCAGATGTTGTTTCATATTTTAAAAATCCTTTATCTGTTACAGAGCCACCATTGGTAGCTCAGTTAAATTTATTTGTAGACAATAAAGGCTTAATAAGAGTTAAAAGTAAATTGGACACTTTGAATGCAAAATTTACAATTAAATGTCCAATATTAATGTCAAAAAATTGTCCATTAACAAAAATTATAGTTATGGAGCAACATATTAAGCTAAAACATTCTGGAATTTATAAATTATTATCTGTTCTTAGAAAAGAATTTTATATCACTTCTAGTTATAGTGCACTAAAAAAAATTATAAAATCTTGCATAATATGCAAAAAATTGTATGGAAGAAGTATAAATTTGAATCAAAATTCTTTTAAGGATTACCGTATAAATCCATTGGAGGTTCCATTTAGAGAACTAGCATTGGATCATATTGGTGCTTTTTTAGTAAAAAATGATAATAAAGCAACTGTAAAGGTTTACATATTAATTTTGACATGTTTCTGGTCAAGAGCAGTTAACCTTATAATATGTGATAGTGTTGATACTGAATCCTTTTTGAGAGCTTTTCAAATACATGTGTTTGAATGGGGTCAACCTCAGAAAATATTGAGTGATGAAGGTACATCCATAATTAGCTCTATGAAAATTATTAAAGAATTTCTGAAGGATGTTGAAGTTTTAAACTTTCTTAAAGAAAGAAATATTAAAATATTAGAGTTTTCACCTTACCCATCTGGAGCTAGTTTCTTAGGAGGTACTGTAGAGTTTATGGTAAAGTTGGTAAAAAATACAATTTATAGTTCAATTTCTAAAAATATTCTACCTTATAATCAATTTTATTTACTGGTCAAGGAGTGTAATATGCTTATTAATAAAAGGCCAATTGCTTTTAAAACTACTTTGAGAAATCCTGATGAAGACCCATTTGTCCCCTCAGTTATTACACCAGAACTGTTGCTGAAAGGGTATGATGTTCCTAATTTAATAATAGCTCCCCATCTTCATATTACTGAAGATGTAGAATCCTCTTGTTTACTATCTGAGAATAGATTAGAATTTTTGAATAAAAAGTATGAAACTTTTAGAAAGGTAAGAAAAAGATTAAATGAGCTATATTATAATGAATTTTTGCAGAACCTTAAAGAAATAAGCACAGATAAAAAGTTTAGGTATAAATTTAAAAAGTATGAGAGACTTGAAAAGGGTGACTTAGTTGCAATAAAGCAACCATTTTGTAAACCATACTTTTTTTCTGCATAATAGATGATGTTGTAACAAACTCTGGAGAGACAGTTGCAGTATGTGTTAAAAAGTCATCAGGGGAAAAGATAAGAAGACATGCAAGTGATATTGTAATGTTAATGAAAAATGCTATTGTTGATGAAGAACCAAATAGTAAAGAAAATGACATTCTGGTAAAGGAGAAGGAGAAGGAATGTAAAATCAAAAGGAAATCAGCAATAAGGTGTCAATAAATTAATAATCAGCTATGTAAAGATAATTTAATGTAAATTTTGTGTTTTGTGTATATATATTGTGTTGCAATGTTAGCAACAATTGTAATTATTAATGGTGTATGATATACTGTAAATCAAACATACACACAGTAGTCTACAGTATACTCAATGACTTATTATTATTATTATTATTATTATTATTATTATTATGCACTAATTTATTAAAATTTATGTATATACATAAAGCATAAATTTTAATTTGGTGGGGGCAATGTACAAAATATGTACTTGAATATTTAATGTAATTTACTTTATGAAATAATTTTAATATAGGGGGAAATTAAACTATGGCATTCTATAGTTATAAATTGCATTTCTCGGTTGGTATAGAAAATAACTTAAATTTCCCATGCCACCAATATGATAACCTAAGAAGCTTAAGGTTTAAATTAGTTCTCTCGATCTAGCTCTCTGCCTTATTAAGCTGCCCTTTGCGAGCTCTACCTTTAAAGCTCTGCTGTTTACCTATCACCAAAAAGGATTTTTAAAGTGATTACCATCTTGACCCCCTTTACATTATTTGGTTAAGATTTGTGTTAATAACCTTTATATTTTTTATGTTATAATGGCTTGGCGAAAATCTATCTACGAGGTCCAACCCAGTATTGATGAAGTTTGAGTAAGAATTCTGCCCTCTGGAGGTCTGGGGCATTTGGTGAAGGCGGGCAAAAGAAATCCATCGGAAAAGATCGCAATGGAAAGATTCCAACCAGGTAAGAAATGCAATTTTGTATTTTCCTTTCATCTATGATTAATTAAGTATTAATATATTTGTTAATAATCATGATGATTTTATAGTCCCAAATTAATTATGTAAAATAAATGTAACTTTATTATGTACAAATTTCATTTTGCCAAAGGTTTTTATTTTCTAAATTAATTATTTTTTGTAAATATATATATAGAGAGTATATATATATATATATATATATATATATATATATATATATATATATATATATATATATATATATATATATATATATATATATATATATATATATATATATATATAATAATAATAATAATAATGTAATAATATTTCTTAAGGTGATTACGCTAATCGCCCCAAACTAGTATATATTTTACAACCTCTTCTGTATTGCTGCTGTGATGATGATGGATTTTTACATTACTTTAGCTTTTTATATGACTGGAGCGAAAATGATTTTGCTCGATCTCCTGACTTCTTTTATAAATAGAAATTAGCAACCATATACAAACTGATATGGGTATGTTTATTAAATTCTTATTATTAGACTAAATCATCGTACGTTTCTGTCTTATTACAAGACAATTTTAAAATTCTGCATTCAATTATTATCATAAATTGAAAACATAGTTTTAATTGTTATAATCAGAATTTACGCTTAATGAAGGAGGAGGGTCGCCCCATTGCCCTATACATGAGTCGCCCCCGATATATATATATATATATATATATATATATATATATATATATATATATATATATATAGTATATATATATATATATATATATATATATATATATATATATATATATATATATATATATATATATCATTTAGGCCAAATGTTTATTTGGGCGGTAGGGGATGAACTACTGGTTTCTCAAGAAAAATATTAGCGTATTGGGACTCAGGAAGAAAAATAATATAGAAATGTTAAAATTAAAAAGTTTTTCTTTTCTTTAATATAAGGAAAAAATAAAAATAAACAATAGAAATTCCCAACAAACAAATGTCAAACTAAAAAAAATTAAGTATTTTATAATAAAAATTCAATTAAGTTTTTTCAAAATTTTTGTGTGAAAAGTTTATACAAATTGCTTTGGGGAGTCAGCATTGTTTTTCTTCAATCGACCCCGACCCGACCCCGACCCGACTCTCGACTTTTTGGAAAATCGACTCCCGACTCCGACTCCTTACCCCTTGAAAACGCTCAACTCCCAACTCCGACTCCCCATCCCTGGTTAATACACTTAATTCTCATAAGTTATTTTCGCTGTATGAGCGTTGAATGAGAATATTTTTGTAATACTACCATTATGATTGACGTCAGCCGTAATATTGAGAAATTATTAATTCATAATTTAATTCGTTTTAATTCTTAACTGCATTTCAGTATTTTGCTTTTACCTGTACTCCATTTTGGGTTTCTTCAATATAAATTACATTCTTAGTGTATATTTTAAATATAAACTAAATTCCATCTTATCAGCATACAAAGTGATGCGACTGTTCGACGGCCATAAAGATTGGAGACAGTTGTGAGAGTAAATGGTGATAAAGCCCTATATTACACCTTATGAAAAACCAACCCATATATGAGATGCATACTCCATAGCAGGGCGAGTAACTTCCCAATATAATAAATCAAGCATGCGGTGTTGTGAAAGAAGTTTCGAAGTCCCCTCAGAACGCCCCACCTATTAGAATCTCTTTTAAAAAGATATTTTGATTCTTTCAAGAAAGATTATGTGAATAATAATAACTAGAATATTCAGAACAGTGGGTTTGTTTTTCAAAGAAGGTTTAGTTGTGTGGAAGATATACATAAGGACGTAGATAGACGAATTAACTGTGTTTTAGAGGCATTGAAAACCGTTTTGTTTGCCCCACCCAAGTTACGGAAAAGACCAGTAGAGGTATGTTGCTGTAAGGCCACCTCATTGTGTATATATATATATATATATATATATATATATATATATATATATATATATATATATATATATATATATATATATATAGGGCTAAAACTTGCTGATTGTTCGTCATATGTATCTTAAAACTATTAATGCTACAGTAAAATGAATACATTGCTGGAATGTTGGTCCAATTTTAGTCCGGGAAATGAAAAAAAAATCTCAAAACTACAATAGCTACAGCGAAAGGAATACATTTTTGGAATCCTGGTAAAATTTTACATAGGAAAATAAAAAAAAAATTATTGTTAATAATTAGTATTATGATTAGAGAGCCTATTTAGAGACCTTTATTGGTTACAAAATAAATAAATAGACTTTCTATTAAATTTTGCTTTTTTTTTTACTAAAGAAACCCTAAGGGGTATACTGCTGAAGCGGAACATTAAGAGGGCAGGTGTTTTTGTCAATGATAAGGAAAACGGTTAAACACCCAGCCTGATCGAACGAAGTATACC
>JABUQX010074049.1:0-35398 GCA_015478945.1 Trachelipus rathkii | reverse complement strand
GGAGAGAGAAAAGAGAGAGTGAGAGAAGAGAAAGAGAAAGAGAAAGAGAGAGCATCCAAAGTAATTGAGATAAAAGTGTTACATAATATCCAGAATAATTAAGTTTAAAAGTATTGTATAGTAAGTGAGTCTAGCATTAAAAAATATTGTCTTTTTAGAAAAGAAATAAAAAAAACGGTAATACGGTATAACTTCTTTATTTGACAATATTTATTTCTATGTCTTACCAACTAAAATCATAATTTATATGTAAAATCTTTATTTAAAATGATTTTTATTTTCAATATGTCAATATAAAGTTATTCTATTAGAATATAAGGTTTTTCATAGTACTATTTATCACATTATATAAATATTTCCAATCTTTTGTTTAATTAATAAGTTCGCGACAAAAATGAGGCGTTCCCGTGCAAAAATACATTAATTGTATCTCAAGTGTAAGAAGGTTTCAAGTACATACATTTTGTTTTGTAAAAATTTTACTCTTCTCTTGCCAATTTCAACGAATATTTTATAAACATTAAGATATAATTTTAATAATTTAACCATTCCAATAATCAATGTTGTTTTAATTCTTTCTCTGATTAAGATAACTTAAAAAGGTTCCAGCCATTTTATTAATAGTGTTTCGCTTAGTCTTGAGTAGCCAGCTAATACACAGCTTCCTAGGGCGAAAGAGACGACTCCGGCAACGAAAGGGATTTAACGAGTATCTGTCTATTAAGGCCTTTCAACGTAAATGGAGTCATTACAAAAGACCATCAAAAATCATCGACTGAAGTGGAGGAACAAGAAGAAAAGATAACTACAACACTCCTCCACTTTATAATTGGAGAACCGAGAAATCAAACACCCTCTCAAGAAGATGTCTTCAGAACACCAGCAGCCCCTAGCAGAAGACCAGGTTGAAGAGGAATAATCGTCGGCTTCATGAACACGACAACGGCCAACAGAAACTACCAGCCGAATACTAGTCCGAAGAAGAATCATCCAGCACCATGCAGACCAGAGAAGATGTTAACAGCAGTCAAACCTTTAATCCCAGGCCTACCAGTCTCAGCTTAATGTGGCTATTTAAGTCGTCAGTAATACCTATTTCAAGATGTCATAATGACGAAAAACCATCGAGTACCCTGCAGGCCGGGGATGTCGGAAACTCCAGTCACACTGCTAATGCCCATGTCTACCAGCATCAGTTTAACGTGGCTATTTATCGTCAACACTGACAACAATTTCAAGAAGTCACAATGCAGATCGGCGAAGACGGGAACAGCAATCACACAGTTAATCCCAGGAAGAGCCTCATTTTAAAGTAGCTATTTCCGTCGAAACTACGATAATTAACTACTCTCACTATGGAAGTGCTCACAAATTTCATTTCAGATAAACTTCCACTTCGCCTATTGAGCTCTCTGGTTAAAATAGAAAACAGATTCACCCATGTATGGTAATACGTACAAATACATTTGAACAGCACATAAACTACTGCTACTATAATATATTATATATATATATATATATATATATATATATATATATATATATATATATATATATATATATATATAATATATATATATATATATATATATATATATATTATATATTATACTATATTTATATATATATATATATTATATATATATTATGGTATATATATATGGGTACCTGAAGAAATGATTCATCAACATTATATATTTGGTATTATGTTTACATCAACTGGAGCACGTATACCACTTCTACTATATATATATATATATATATATATATATATATATATATATATTATATTATAATATAGTATTACTATAATATATAATATATATATTATATATATATATATATATAATATATATCTAAATATATATATTATATATATATATATATGTATATATATTATATATATATATATATATATATAATATATATATATATAAATATCTTATATATATATATATTATATATATAATTATATATATATATTATATATATATATATATATAAGTTCATGTACAGGACTCATCAGGACCCACAAAGAAACGGCTACACCGGGTTGAATAATCAACTACATGGGTGGGTCCTGGCTCATACATATTTTAAATATCAAAGAAAATTTGGATTGAGAAATGAATATTCAGTTAAAAATAAGTAAAAGACTAAATAAAAAGATATTCTTGCATTGTAAATAGCCTAATGTTAAACAGCAAAATCATATGTTGTAAAGAATATTCAGTTCTTGAAGATAAGAGAAAATTGAATTACTATTAAAGTGGGAGAATTCAGATAAGATATGAAATAGCCTTTTAAAAGGTGTTATGTACCATAAAGTAGAAAAATGACGACGGCGAATGGGGCCCAGTTGGGAACAATCAATGAAGATATGAAGATATTGTGATGAAGTGTTCTTATGGGAAGGTGAATCAACAACTGAATGAGGAAGTTCAGCACGAATATAAGAAGCTGGATGTTGATTTCTCTGGTGCGATATTGAAGGAGGTAAGAATCACAAAGAAGAATGCAGATTGACTGAAGATATATATTGCGATTGTGATAAGAAGCTCTCTATTGTATTAAACATTTCACTATATATTGATAATGTTTCTTCTCTATTCTTCTAAGATTACCAATTTGTCTACAGTAGCAGTGTATTTGCTCCCAATTGTATTGAACGTACTTTCACATATATACTAATGATGATTCGTTTCTTCAATGTTACCCATTCATATATAGTAGCAGTGGTATATGGTTCCTCAATTGATTTAGAAGTAATATCATAAATGGGTGAATATTTCTCCGATTCCAACCAGAGATCTAAAGAGACGAAGTAGAAGTTCATTTGAAAATGTGAAATCTGTGAGGCACTTCTGTAGAGAGAGAGCAGTTATTAGTCATAATGTCAACGGAAAAAGTCACGTTAAACTGAGGCTGGTAGGCCTGGGCATTAACTGTTCGACTTACGTTCCCGTCTTCACCGGTCTGCATGGTGCTTGAGATTTTGTTATTGTGACATCTTGAAATTGTTGCTAGTTTTTGATGGTTTTATAAAGGTACTGATAGGTTTCATGCCGGTGCTGGATGATTCTTCTTCTTCGATTTAGTCAGTTGCTGTTCGTTGTCTGAAGCCATTTTTTAGAGGGTGTTTTTCTTCGATCTAGTCATCTGCTGAAAGTTTTTGTTCGTTGTTAGTTCGTTTTCCCTGTTCTTTAGTGGAGGGTGTCCTTCGCTTCAAAGTCACCAATTATGTAGTGATAGAGTTATAGTTTTAATTCTCTTTTCTTCATTTTTCTTCACTACAAGGTAGTTGATGAGGTTCTTGTTATCTTTCGTAATGACTTCCTTTAACATTAAAAGATCTAAAAATACAGCTACTAACTAATTGTTTTCATTGCGGAAGCCGCATCTTAAACCTCTTTGGAAGCTATGTTTTGCGACTTCGTTTTTCGAGACTGGTTACCAATATGAAAAGAGTTTTAAAATTAACCTATTTAGCTTACTGGATTTTGTAAGAATATTTATTAAAAACTGCCATAAAATGTATACAAAACTTTGATTGCATTTCGCAACAATTGGAATAAATTTTTAGATTAAAAACATAGGTACAAAATTATTGCTGCCAATCATGTTTGTGGAACTTTTACGAAACTAAATTAATGCCAATTTTTGGAGGGAAACATTCCGATATATAATAATTAAACAAAAACTCGAAGATGTCTACAAAATATGACAAATAATATTATTAATCAACATTATATTTCAATAAAAGGTATCATATTATTATACATTATAATGAAAATAATATATAATAAAGATTAGAAACAATAATATATGATTTTAAGTTGATTTAAGTTGTAAACATAGATTTAAATATTGCAATATAAGAAAGTTACATCATAATTTAGTTTTCTTTTATATCTTTTTCAAAGAAAACACTTCCATATGATAAACTTAATTATTTTGATCACTATAATATATTTATTTATAATATATATATATTAATATATATATATATATATATAATATATATATATATTATATATATATATACTATATATATATATATATATATATATATATCAACTATGCCCAGAGGGAAACGGACAGCATCACTCTGGTTTAACGGTTCAAGGATTTCTCTGTGGGAGATATTTCTGGTGGATGCACTTGAAATATGATGACATTTTTGGGATATTTACATATCATTTTTGCGTTAATTTATTGTGGATGTGTTTGATGTTTGGTGTTTGATGATGGGGGGGGGGATGATTGTTGTATGTACTAGAACAGTGCATGGCTGGTGTGATTTTTTTTTACTTCTTGATGCCGTGGGTTGCTGTAATATTTATTGTCTACTGAGAGTGTTTTCCTTTAAAATTGACAACCTTTTATGTCGAGATTGGCTTCTATAAGAAAAAATTTTGTTTCGATTTGCAAGTGATTGATGAGAGTGGATAGGAGACATTGTGCTATTATTCTAGAGCTTTGTTTGAACGACTTCTAGTTTTATAATGTCGGACTTTGATATTGTGGGAGCCCGGGCGGGCGATGAACAGCTTAAGATGATATTGAAGTATTGTCTGTAAACTATTGTGAGGGACTCTTTGTGTTGACTAAAATTTGTTGCAGTTAGTACTTCCGTCTTATTCATTTTATGTTCGGCTCTAGAGCAAATGTGTTGTAAATGTGGCGATGAATGACTGGGTCTATCGAAAGTTAAGCAAAAGATGGTGGGTTGCTTATTTTGAGAGGGTTTGTTGTTTGAGTGGGGAACTGATTTATGGGTATTTGACTCTCCTCTGTCAGGTGTAAGTAATGTGATAGAAGACTTTTGGAGAGTGGTTATCATTATGCATGTTGACAGCCCTTGTTAAAATTGGCTTATATATTGCTATAGTTCTTTCTTGATGCATTTATGTAGGGACTTTGAGCTGTATTGTATGATAGTCTGCATAACTACTAATATTTATGGAGAGGAATATGTATTGCAGTAAATTGTGTATAGCAAAATTAAAGAGTATTGGTGATAAGATAGCATCTGGGAGACTCCGTTATATTGAGTAACCCAATGTTCGAGAGGTATGGAGTCCTGGTATGACTCTAGCTTGCAACAGAACAGATTTTTTTTTTACTTTCTTGTCATTGATGTTTATTTCTGTCTAATACTTTGTTTATTAAAAGGCGAAGTAGGAATGTATCTAATGCTTTATTTATATATATTGCTACTAAGATAGTACGGGAGGGTGGTATTTTTTGATTGAAAGAGGTGAGGATGTTTTGAGTCAGATCGGTAAGTAGTTTGGTGATGGAAATGTTTTATTTGAAACCATATTGTGTATCTCAAAGCGGGATATAGAGGGAGCTTTTGCCCAGGAATAATCTTTCGAAAACTTTACATATTGTAGAGAGTAATGAAACAGGTCTATATGAAGCTAGGATCTTGGGCAGTTTGTTAGATTTTAGTATGGAGATTATATGTGTTTGTTTCCAAAAAGTTAGGATGTGCTTGTTCTCCAAGCTGTATTGAATATTTGAGTTAGCACTGCTATGACATTTGTTCCAAGGTGTTTAAGGATATTGTAGATTTTATCTGGACCTACTGCTTGTGAGTTTTTGATCGGAGGGAATGGGCGAGATTCTTGGTTGTTCTTTAATTTTTTAAGCCATTTACTTATTTTTCTGTTGGTGGGTGTTGCAGATTTATGGCTAATTTTGTAGTATGACATAATAAGATTACATTGAGTTTTTGGGCTAAGGATTTTAGTGTTTTGTTTACAGGTGCGGTATCCTCGTGAGTTGGTGTGTGTGTGTGTGGGGGGGCTACGTATGTGAAGTATGGATTTTTTTTTAATTTTTCGGAATATTTGGTTGAATTGGTCTTATAGTATGGTGTTTGGGTGTACTGTTACCAGCTTTTATTCTTGTTCGAGTTGATTAAATTGCTTATTAATTGCTGAGATCTATGATTTGGTTTATTTGGTCTTGATTTGGTTCTCTATTTTGTTTGAGGAAGTTTCTTTATTTTATCCGGGTATCTATTTCTGGTGAAAAGTTGTGATTGAAATGTTCACAGTAGTAACCTTGTGGGATTTAATTTTTGGATGCCTTTAATGTGGTCTTTTTGAAATGTTGTATTGCTTTGGAAAGTTAGCTCTTTGGAAGGATGAAGTTCTTGTTCTATGGAATCTGTTTCTACGCTTGCAGTTTGCTTTCTTGTAGTTAGTGTAAGTTTTTTTAAAGGATGGGTGTATGGGGTATTTATGTTGAATTGTAATTAATATTGGAATGTGATCAGAGGAAAGAGCTTGAAAGGTTTGCCATGTTGGGGTAACCTGGATTTGGGGGGAACAAAAGGAAATATCAGGGGACAAGTGGTTCTGATTATGTTGGAACGGTTGTCAAGTGGGTTGGTTTCTGTTGTTGAAAATGCTAAATGTGTGTAATTTGTCTATAAGTGTATCATCTCTTGAAGTTGGTGTTTGTGTGTTGAGCCATTGCAGGGTGTCGGGCACAGTTGAAGTTCGCTTTTAGTATCAAGTTGGGTTAAGGATGATAAGTCTGGTACATAATTCTGGAGGCAGTGTTGAGAAGTGGGTGGTGAGCGATATTTTATTAGATTTTTTAAATTTTTATTTCTACTGATTGGTACATGGAGGTTTTGTCATTGTTCATAATTTGTTGTGTGTGGTTTGTGGTGTTTTGGAATTGGATGTTTTTGTGTATGAGAATAACTAGACCATGCTTTGGTGGGTCCCTTAGTATTGTGTAATTGTGAAATTCAGAGAGGTGAGTGTCTGATGTGAGATTTGTGTGTGTGTTAGTGTATGTATGTGTGTGTTGGAATTTATTTAAGATTTGCAGAAGTTCTTTATGTTTAATTTCCCATTAGACGTAGCTGAAAGATATATAAATGTTATGTAGGTGGGATTATATATATATATATATATATATATATATATAATATATATATGTTTTATATATATAGATGTTTTTACTAAATATTTATATATATATATGTATATATATAATATATATATATTATATATATATATATATATATATATATATATATATATATATATATATATATATATATATATATATATTTTTTTTATATATATATTTTTTTTATATGTAGTGGCAATCGATTTTATATATATATATATATCATTGTTTATTACATATGGTCTTAAAATATTTTATTACTGGGTTTTAATTTATTTACCTATAAAATATGCCAATTAATTTTCTTTATATTTACCGATATTTAAAACCTTAGTAGGCATAGTATTTACTGTTCATTGATAATTATTTATTTATTAGTTATTTTTTTTAAACAGGTGGAGAGATTGATGTAGCACGAGGAAGATTTGAATCTGCTTTGTTGGATTTATTTCAGAAAGATGATGTATCTGAATCAGAAAATGAATCTGATTCAGACCAGAAAGAAACTTTAACGTACGTTTTGGTTTAAATTTGAATAAATGTAACAGCTTTTATTCTTGCTTTCATAATTGTGATATCTAGTATTTTCATAATTACTTTGCCATAGTACCCTATCTTTTGGATAAGATTTATTACCCATTAAGGAATATATCATTCACAAGCATACTGGGTATCTGTTTTAACTCTAGATTTTAAAAGACATTCACTTATCTGTGATAAAAAGCTTTAAATGATATATTTTAAATATGAAATCCTGACCATCATTGTGACAAAACCTCCTTTAATTTGGAAGATTATATTTATGTAAGACATAAAGAATCCAAAATTTAAATAAATGTCTTTTACATTTATTATTCTTCTTCCAGTGTAGAAACAGGTGATTCAAGTGCTCGTATTAACACCATACTTCCAAATGTCCGCCCAGTAAGAAAAAGGAGGAGAAAGGAAACCGAATTACATGATGGAGGATTCCATCATACATATGTAATGCGAATGTTTGATAGAAGCGTAGATCTTGCACAGTTTGAAGAAGGTTCTCCACTTTATCCAATATGCAGAGCTTGGATGCTTAATCAACCACACAATTCAGATTTAAGTTTAAAGTTAGTTTTTAAGACTTTAATATTTTTTTATTTATTTATTTATTTATTTATAGACATAGAGATCATACTGTATATATTGCATTTGAAAGTTGCTTTTTTGTGTTTGTGTGTGTGTAATTAATTTCAAAGTTATAAAAAAGTGAAGTGTGTAATATATATTCATATGATATTTGTATATTTAACATTTTAAATACTATATGAACTAACTTTTACATTGTGTTTATTTGTATACTAATAGCATTTTATTGTCATATTGATAATTAACAGACAAGAGCCTGGTAGTCCTTATAGATGTCTCTCTTTGAATGATATTGAAAAGGATAGTGAAAATCTTGAGATTGGTAAAGGAGCGGAGGCGATATGGTGGATTTCGATTGGATTTTTGGAAGTTGTGTAATAAAGCGTTTATGGACGGGTATGTCAAGGATGGAGGAGAGCGGCTAATCAGTACCCCTTGTTATAAGCGGGGTAAGGAGAGAACAAGGGAACTGTAGGAAATTAAGTCCGCGTAATTAAGTTTATTCTGATGTACTGTAGGGAAGGTGTATGCTGGATTTTGGTCGACAAGAGTGCGTCGAGGTTGGACTGAGGGACTGAGTTGGTTTTGAAGAACAAGGCTGGCGTTTTAGGAGTGGTATGAGGATGTGTGGATCAAATCTTTACATTGAAACAAATGGATTGAGAAATGAGGAGAAGAAGAATAAATATATTTAGGTTTTAGGGATTTACAACAGGCGTAATGATAGAGTTAATAGGGAAGCTTTATGGCAGGTATTAGTGATATATGGTGTTGGTGGTAGGCTTTCTGAATGGAATCACAAGTACCGGATACTCTAAATATATATATATATATATATATGGTGTCAATGGTGATTGGTTTAGGATTAATAGCGGAGTGAGACAGGGTTGTGTTATGTCTCCTTGGTTATTCAATGTGTATATGGATGGGTTGTGAAAGAATTCGAGGTGGGGGATGGCAGGAAATGGTTATAGAATGATGGAGAAATGGAGAGGAGTGGAGGGTGCCCTACCATTGTATGCGGATGATTTGGTTCTGTTGTGTGAGTCTGAAGAAGTTTGAGAGGATTTGGTTGAGAGTATGATTGGGTGTGAAAAAGAAGGGGGTTTGAAAGTAAACGTAGATAAGTTAGGTTATTGGCTGTGAGGGGACAGTCCTCAGTGTGAAGTATGTTAGATGATGAGCAGACTGGAGCAAGTGTCTGAGTTTAAATATTTAGGGTATGTGTTGGATGAGAAGGGAACGGATGATGCAGAGTGTAGTAGGAAAGTTGTGAATGGCAGGAAGGTTGCTGGTGCAATTAAATCGTTGGTGAATGTAAAGGGACTAAGTCTGAGTGCGCTAGAGTCTTACAAGGAAGGTATGTTTGTTACCTGTGTTATTGTATGGTAGTGGGAACTATGGTCTGGAATGAAGAAGTATAGATCTATAAGGTAAATGTTGTTCAGATGGACAATCTTAGGGCAGGCAGGTGTGAAAAGAAATTGATAAATTGAGAAATGAACGTATTAGAGAGTTGTGTAGGTGTGAAGGAAGGGGTAAAATGAGAGAATAAATGAAAGTATGTTTGAGATGGTTTGGTCATGTGGAAAGAATGAATGAAAGTCGGTTGGTTTAAGCGGATGTATCATGGAGGTGTGTTGGGAACCGACGGCTGGGAGACCGAAGAGAAAGTGGATTGAGTCGGTGAACGGAATGTCTGAAGGAGAGAAATGTGGAGTTTGCAGAGGCGAGAATAAAGGTGATTAATAGAGAGAATGGCGGGGTTTGTATGGGGGGCTATGGTTGTGGCCCACCTGGGCCAGGGGATGAAACCCTTACATGACGATTTACCATAGTGAAGGGTCCGTCGCGGTCCCAGATGCTCTAGGGTGGATTTTCTGTCTGTGACGAGCTCTCACTAATTTAATGGTTACAGAGGGCGGCGGTAAGGCTGGCTTTCTTTTCGACGTTTGTCATGTTCTTCTACTGCTTTCTTTTCCGTTGCTTGTACAGCACCTTACCCCCAACTTGGGGCAAAGAGAAGTGAAGAAAGAAAGAAGAATGAACTAACTTTTACATTGTGTGTATTTGTATACTAATAGCATTTTATTGTCATATTGATAATTAACAGACAAGAGCCTGGTAGTCCTTATAGATGTCTCTCTTTGAATGATATTGAAAAGGATAGTGAAAATCTTGAGATTGGTAAAATGACTTCTCTGCCTTTGCCAGATCCATGGCTTCAGAGTGACGAATCTACTGAATATGATCCCCGCATTCCAAAACCTTTACCAGAGGATGGTTTAAAACTTAATATAGTAAATGTATGTTTGACTTAGGAATTTTATTTCAGTTTCCTAGTTTATAAACTACATCCAAAGTACACGATTCATTTATTGTTATCTATTCCAAATTGTTTTTGCATTTGCATTATACATTTTTACGAAGATTTGTAAAGTATTAAGCTATGAGGCTATAAAATATTTTTGCAGCTCAGTTCACATTATTTTTTTGTTGCATGTAGGAAGAAATTCACGCGTCACCAACCCAATTACTTAATCAGAACTTGCTTCGTTGGCGAGCTATACGAAACCAATGGAGGAGAGTTGGTCAGAGAGCGGATAAAAGATACAAAAAATCTTATGTTATTTTGAAAGCAATGTTTGAAAGGTAAGATACACGGTGAATTTTTTTTTGTAATTTAGTAAAGGTCACTTGAACATTTTTCTACTTGCTTTATTTTTGTAGTTAAAAATATAATTTTCAAAGTTGTTTTAATTCTATATCAATTCATTACTTTACATTCATTTTATATATATATATATATATATATATATATTATATATATATAGTATATATATTATATATATATATATATAAATTATATATATATATATAATAATAATTATATATATATATATATATATATATATATATATATATATATCATATAGTATATATATATAACTTATATATAAATATATATATATATATCTTTCTTTCTTTCTTTCTTCACCTTCCTCTTTGCCCCAAGATTGTGGGGCGTGGTGCTGTACAAGGCATCTGGAAAGAAAAGCAAGTAGGAGAACATTGACAAACGGTCGAAAAGAAAGCCCAGCCTTACCGCCCCCTCTGTACCATTATTTTGTAGGAGTTCTTCTCGGACAAAAAATCCACCCTAGAGAGTAATAGGACCGCGACGGAACCCTCACTATGTAAAATCGTCAATGTAAGGGTTCAATCCCTTGGCCCAGGTTGGGCCACAACCATACCCATTACAAAAACCCCGCCATTTCTCTCCTATCATGCACCTTATTCTCGCCTCTGGCCAAAACTTCACATTTTCTCTCCTTCAGCCATTCGTTCACCGACTCAATCCACTTCCTCTTCGGTCTCCCAGCCGGTCGGTTCCCAACACACTCACCACTATACATCCGCTTAACCAACCTACTAATATTCATCCTTTCCACATGACCAAACCATCTCAACATACTTTCATTTATTCTCTCATTTACCCCTTTCTGTCACACCACACAACTCTCTAATACGTTCATTCCTCACTTATTAATTCTTTTCACACCTAGCTGCCCCTAGATTGTCCATCTGAACAACATGAACTTTAGATCTATACTTCTTTATTCCAGACCATAGTCTCACTTACTATACAATTAAACAGTAACAACATAACCCTCATGTAAGACTTAGCGCCTCAAGACTTAGGTCCCTTACATTCACCAACCATGTTAATTTCACCAGCAACCTTCCTGCCATTCACACTTTCCTACTAAACTCTGATCATACGTTCCCTTCTCATCCAACACATACCCTTAAAATATTTAAACTCAGACATTTGCTCCAGCTCTATCATCTAACATAACTTCACACACTGAGGAACTGTCCTCACTCAGCAACATAACCTACTCTTATCTTACGTTTACTTTTCAAACCCCTTCCTTTTACTACCCTGCCAAATCTCCTACCAATTTTCCTCCAAACTCTCTTCAGATTCGCCACACAAAAGCCAAAATCATCCGCATTATAATAGGTAGGGCAACCTCCACTCCTCTCCATTCTATCATTCTTAACACCATTTCCTGCCATTCCCACCGTCGAATTCTTTCATAACCCATCCATAAACAAATTTGAATACCAAGGAGACATAAAACAACCCTGTCTCACTCCCGCTATTAATCTAAACCAGATCACCATTGGACACCCATTCTATTCTTTACACACCTTCACTATCGTCAATACATTACTTTTGATTCCATTCAGGAAGAAACCTACCACCAACACCAATATCACTAAATTACTGCCATAAAGCTCCCTATTAACTCTGTCATACAGCTGTTGTAAATCCAAAAACCTAAATTATAATTTATTCTTCTTCTCCCTCATTTTCTTCAATCATTTTGTTTCAATGTAAGATTGAATCCACCACACCATCTACCACTCCTAAACGCACCTTGTTCTTTCACCAATCAGTCCCTTCAGTCCACTCGACGCACTCTTTCGACCAAAAATACCAGCATATTACCTTCCCTACAAACACTCAATAAACTTATCCCCTATAATGTTCTTACAGTTCCCCTTTCTCCCTTACCCTTATACAGGGTACTATTACCCGCTCTCCTCCAATCCCTTGGAAAAATATACCCTCCATAAAACGCTTTATTAACACAACTTCCAAAATTCCAATCAAATCACCATCTCGCCTCCGCTCTTGATCATTCATTTCACTAGTAATTTCAATCTATACCTGCAGATTACCATTCTTCAATTTCTCACTCTACCCATTACCCTCCTCCTTACTAAATAACCTCATCCCAAAATACCTATTCCTTCTTGCACCATCAAAAACCACACACATTCATAAACCTCATCATATGTTAATATTGTTGCCAGAATGTTTCCGAAGTGTTCTTTCCACACTCCCCTCACTTCATTTCATCAGTTACAAAAGCACCATTCCCTATTCATTATTTAAGCAGATTCCCCTTATTCATTCTTAACATTTTGCGCTTCCTTCCATATATATATATATATATAATAGTATATATATAGATTATATATATATATTATATATATATAATATTATATAATAATATTATATATATATATTATATATATATAATATATATATATATATATATATTAATATATATATATATATATATTAATTGGATATTAGCCATTACAAATGAGAAATAACACCAAAATAATAGCAATGGTATAAAAATTATTGTTATGATTAAATACCTTGGATAAAATAAAGCTTTCGTTTTTAAGGTAAAGTAGTAATTGATTCAGATAATTGAACGTTGAGGTTTTATGTCATGTTAAAAGTATTACTAATTAAAACATGAATAAAAATGTTAAATGAAGCCGTAAATATTACTTGCGAGTTTTTGAGGGTCTTGTTTAAAAACTTGTACCAAAGTTGTCTCTATATTTTACAAACCTATTAAACTTTTTTTTTTTTATACCATTTGGTAGGTCAGATCATTTTAGTTGCTTTCTCATTTCAGACAAGGAGAGAATTCAGATTTCTGGAACAACTTAGATGATAGGAAAGATAATACAGATGAACTTTTTGAAAACCCTTTTTCGTAGTTGTAACTAAAGTTTATAGAGAACATCATCTAATGAAGGTCTTCTTAGTTATTGGATGCATGCAGGTTTAAAATTATATTCAGAAAAGAAATACAGATTAATTTATGAAACTTTAAAAAAAAAAAAAAAAATTCCTTCTAATTTTAGAAAAATGAGTTTAAAATAGCATTTGATCTCCTCATGAAGGTCTGTTCGTTGTTGTCGAGATGGCTCAGACGCTGTGTCTGCAAAATTCGTCCATTTTTTTTTTCATTATTATTATTATTATTATTATTA
This sequence comes from Trachelipus rathkii, assembly GCA_015478945.1. NCBI lineage: Eukaryota > Metazoa > Arthropoda > Malacostraca > Isopoda > Trachelipodidae > Trachelipus > Trachelipus rathkii. The sequence continues at coordinate 21,466 of JABUQX010074049.1, read as the reverse complement.
TTATTATTATTATTATTATTATTATTATTATTATTATTATTATTATTATTATTATTATTATTATTATTTACGTCATTACTATTATTTTTTCTTCATTCTTATAGTCTTTTTCGTCATTGGTATTATTATTTTTTATTATTATTATGTTTTATGCTTATATCTTCTCCCCAAGTTTTTCCCTTCTCCCAATACATACTACCATACATGCTCCATGACTCTCTTTTGTGTCTCTAGCCCTGTTCCCTCCTAACACCTGGTAGCTATTGATCAGTGGTCTCTACAGAACCTTTTGTCCATCTTGACCTTTTCCCCTCATAGGTGAGAATACAGGGCAAAACCGGTTATTCTCGCCTTTCTCTGAGGCGCCTATTGTAGGGGACCAGAACCTTGTTTAGCCATTGAGGAGACTGTCCCACACTTGGGTGTTAAATTTTGGGCTCCGCGTACCGTACCTTGTGGTACATGGCGTTTACTTTATCATCATCGAGTCCGGACGCAGAGTTCCGCGGGACTTTTCCCGAGGCCACACCCATAGCCCACTCTGAATGGGGTTTTGGGGAGGGAGGTTTCGAGTTCTGGGCTTGAGGGTGGGCGCGGTTTGTATGTATTTATTTATTGTAGATCAGATGTAAAAAGGAGAAAAAAAGATTTATGGGAAAAAATAAAAAGAACAAAGCTTAAAAAAAAGGTCCATGTCAAGGAGATGGTTCGTGATCCTCAACATTGTCCCTCGGACCATCCTTTACCCCCATTAGTATTTCTAAGACTACCGTCATTGTTCAATGACACCCCCCCCCCGTCGGTTTTATACGTGTTACCTCCCTCATCGTCGGGTGTCTCCACTTTCACGGGGACCCAAAGTACGACACTACGAACGACCTTCTAATAAACTTCTCTCATTCTCTGACTCCCTCCAGGTGTCCCTGGTTTTGACACATACCTATCCTCTCCACTTGTATTTAAGTTCATCGACATCGCAACCACTTACTTCAGGAAACCATCTTGTCCTCAGTGACGCACTCGATTCCGCTTTACGAAAACCGACAACTGTGACCTCGATGAGGAATGGCTCCCTCCTTGTCCATGTCGCTTCTGGGTCAAAGTCAATTATTAGCTTCGGTACCAAACTTGGCGGTATACCTATTATCTCAATACCTGAAGATATTCGTAACGCTTCTAAAGGCACGGTATATGATTCGGAGATTCGTTCGGATGCAACTGTCGATTCGTTCGGATGCAACTGTCGATTTTTTTTCTCGCTTTCAGAAAAGGCACATTTCGGTTACCAATGTTTACCAGTTCACTCCTCACAAGGATTCTCCGGCAGAGTTGAACTCTCACCTCCTCACATTCATGTACCGTTTCCTCCATATAAAGTAAAATTTGGGTTTACGGTTAACTGTTTGCCCAAACATACCCCATCCAAGGTGTTTCCAATGTCAAAAATTTGGGGATCCCCAGAAATATTGTCGATCACCCCAATCCATTTGTGCAAGGTTCGGTAGCACACACTATACCTTTTGTGAAGACACCATGTTGCCCAAATTACTGAATAATGCATTCTGCTTCCTCTTTTCAATGTCCTTCGTACATTTTGGAAAACGAGAGATACCTGAGCAATGTACTTTGCAGAAATTAGATCGCCCTTGAAGCCACTCGGCGCGTCAAGGAAACACACTCATCTTCCTCTTTGGTTCGTTACTGCTACATTGAATAGGCAGGTACTTGCCACAACTAATACCAGTACCCATGCGCCGGCTGCAGAACGGGCCCCTTCGACAGAATTCGTCTGCTGTTCTCCGACCAGATATTGCACTTCCTACTTTGCCAGGTATTTCTACCCCACCACGGTTTAACTATTCAATCCTGATAATAATATCTCAAATCAAAACGATTTCCTAAAAACGAACTTCGCCCATCCGAATCTTTTTCCGACGGAAGAGAGCTTTGTTGGGACAATCCCGAATAGTTTCCGCTTCTGCACCGCGAACATGAACCCTTCCCCCGGATTTCCAATAATTTACCTTGGTTTTCTCTACCATGGACGTTAACTCAAAAAGATAAGTGGAGCAACCTATGCACGAAATTCTGTTCCCCCTCAAAGGGTCAATAAATCGTGGCTTAGAAATCCCCGCTTGTCCATTCCCAGTTATAAGTTGTTTTATCCGTCTAATTATAAAGCCGCCGAACATCGCATTAAAAACAATTAATTTCTATCCGTTCAGAAGGGAGGAACCTTTACCATTTTCTTTCTATCTCTCCCCTCCCTCTCTGTCAAATGCTACCCTTTGAAAAAGAGCCCAGACCTTCTGAGCTATCTAGTGTCTACACCTACATTCCCCTCCCGTTCCAAGAAAAATAGTACAATCTTAGTAACTCGAAACCCCCCCCTTTCGCTCCTCCCAATAGTCCCTTAGCCTTTTCTTTGAAATTAAACCCTCAAATTAAGTACTTTTCCTTGGTGAAAATGAGCGACCTAAAGACAACATCTTTTTTTCTTCTTTATCAGCGTTCAAGAATAAGCACGCCTCCTTATAATTCTTCTATGGCCCTTGTACCCATGTAGCTAGACAGGTAAAAAAACAACGGTGTTCATTTCCCCTAAGAGGGATTGATCATTCTATAGAATTACAATTTAGGTCTCTTTAGAGATAGTAGTGTATTAAGCCAACAAGACCTCAGATGCTAATGCTTGTTGGTTTTCTTTGACTCCCTGATTAACATTAAAATCCGACATTAAGAGTTAATAAGTAACCAATTGCGTAAAATTCAGCAAAGCAAAAAAATTGTCTATAAAAACCACATTTTTTCCTTTCCATAATTTAACAGAGGACAGCCGCATTTAAAAACATAGAGAAATATAGAATTATGCGAAACCCTAAAATGCTTGGGAGAAAAAATTCGAGAAGCTCAGTTTAAAAACTCTATAATTTAAGTTTGAAATTGATTACTAAGAGAAAAAGTAATAAACTTACTGTTATTTCAAAGCTAGCTAGATTGAGCTTGTCTCAATTAATAAAAACTGAAAACCCACCTAAAGTTCGGGTATCCTAAAATATGAAACCCAGTAAGTTTTTTAAGACTTGAAAATGTGCGAAATTGGTCCTAATGAGAAACCTCAATTAACACCTTCCATAACTTAAAACACCTTGTAAAATCCCTTCCTATCTTTTGCCCTATGCATGTTTAGCGCTATGTCACTTATTTAAAAAAAAGGGTAGAATACTTATCTAACCCCAAAATCAATTTCAAATCTATCTCCTCCCTTTTCTTAAATATATGATTAATATTCATGCCTATGTCCCTTCCGCATTTTGCCAGGCTTATTCCTTATGGCTGTGTCCTTTATTGTGCCAATAAATGGCCACTGCACAACCATCAAACAATCATCAGAATTTATCAACACTGAAAATTTAGCCACCACGCCCGTCAGAGCACCATCCTTCCTTCTATACCTGCCTGCAATTGGTGCTGTTATCTACTGTTATTTTAAGAATTTCAAAATTTACTGTTATTCATTTATTTTTAAAGACTCTTCTTTTCAATTTATAATCGCAACCATTATATCAAAGAACTACATCCTTTCCCAAACCAAATTTATAAAAAATAGTGTAAATAAAATTGCCAACGACTCTTTATAGCTTGCCCAAAAAAAGTTGCCAGTAAAACTAACCCTTAACGCTTAGCAGTGCCATTATGATTTATCTCATTTGAAATTCCAATGCCTCAACACCCAAAATGCCAAGTATATCTTCTAATTTGAAGAAATTAAATGTATCAAACCTCAACATTATAATGCTAAATTTACCTATCCCCGAAAAGTGCGTACAGATAGAAAGCGCCCCATTGTCATCGCAAAATTCTAAAGCTCTTTACCCAATAACAAAATTCATTACTTCATATTAAGATATTACGTTACAGTTCTATTCATTTAGCCCCAAATTCATTTTATCTTCCTAATAAATTTATACACTGTCATTCATACAGAGTCCATAGTGACGGATTCTTTAAACGATTCAAGACAAGCCTATACTCGAGTCGCCGGGACTCCTCTTCCCGACTCTACCTTCTCTCCCCCCCAAGTGAGCGGATACCTTGCCCTATGTGTAGGAAGAAGGTGCAGAAAGGTCGAACTGCTTCTTCCCAAAAGAAGCTTCTCTCTTCAGTAACGAGAAGGGAGCATGACGATCAAATTGTCACAAAATCTCAAAGGTCCCGCCCCTCATACCCACTAAATCAATTGTTTTAAAATTAGAAGAATTGTTACTAATATATCTTCGTGCGAAACGCTCATTTACATACTATGCCTATGGCTATCATTTCTTTTCTAATTCTGTATATCAAATCGAAATAATAAACTATTTACCTTACCCATTTATCAAATAACTATTCAAATTAATAAATTATTCATATGCATTGAGTAAATTTGATTACAGCATTCCAATCCTTAATATGTCAAAAGATTATTTGACTCACTGTGAGGGGCCGACGAGAATTTTGACTCAAGGTTGGGTAAAAGTGAGAAGTCTGACTCCGCTACATTTGTCTACCCATACCTAACGCCCAAAACCAATTTGAAAATCACAACCCCTATTCTTCTATCAATTTAAAAACTTTCTGAATATTCAGATGCAATGCTGTTGTAAAAAATTAACATCTGCATCCGAATCGAAAACATTGATAAATATTTTTAAATCTAAGTTTAAATTTATAGAAAAAAAAAGTTGGAATTGTTTTCTTAGTTTTTTCTGTAACAAATATTTTTTTTATATTTATGTCCATTTATTTATCTATTTATAAAGTGATCAAATAAAGATCAAAAAATGATCAAAACTATTCCATCATAATACACCCACGGATATATCATAATTTAACCCATATAGTGTATTTATAAAAAATAAAAAAAACATTTACCATATATATCATTATTATTATTTAAAAGTGTTATTGTTAAGTCAAATCAATAATTTATGTTGTTTTTTAACTTGGAACCAAGTAACTCGCACACAATGCAAATTCTTATGAGAAATGTGTAGCACTAAATTAAAAGACGAACTCTTTTTAAACCTGATATATAATTAAATTTTGAACTTAATTTTTTTTTTAGTTACTTGATATTATTTAACTAAAAACGCCCTTCCAAAATGTAAGTGGGTTCCCAAGGCCTAAATATAACATTAATCATTTGTAAACCAACCCCACGTTGTAATCTATTTATTACCTTGGTCTCCTATCTTGTCACTACTAAAAATAACTCTTTTACAATAATGTTTCTTTGCCAATCCAAACATTACAGTTTATTAAGAAGTAGTTAGCTAATATAACTTCTCATAACCCATCCCTTATTTATTTTAAATTTTATATAATCTAAAAAGGATCTATTGTCGTGAAACTCCCCTTTCAACCCTATCAAGATTTAGTTAAAACTTAATTAATCATAAATTATAAAATATGATATTATTAAATAATTCCTTTTAAAAAATTTTCGAAATTAATATATTACTATATTATCTATATATATATTAAATTATGATATATTAATTCAATATTAAAAAATTGACAGTAGGCTAACCGAGCAAATAATATATAACAAGATATGTAATATCATCCTACTTATACAATGAAGCAATCATATATATTTCGCCTCACACATATTCACCTACTCCATAATTTGGCCCGGAGTTACGTCTCCTCGAGACCAACCTATTTTGAGAGTAGTCTCCTAGTCTCTGACCGTCCGTAATAATACTGCTATCTGTTAGCGAAGCGTATAAGTGATATATGGTATAATATATTATAGGAGAGGTACTTGCGATGATATCATGGGTGATATTGCGCAAATTATTATAAGCGTAAGGGCATACCAAAAAAGCCAAAAAAGTGATATACATTTGTCTGGTCCCCAATATTCCGACCTTCACATCTAAAATAAATTGATATCGAGATTGCAGGTTAATTATCGCCTTTTTTATATGCGAAGACACTACAGAGCAATAAACTTCGAGAATGAATATCTATGTTATTTTGATTTAAATTAGAGGTACTAATCCGGGTACACTAGCTTTGCAGTTAACTGTCCTGCTCTATTCACTGCCCTTCTTAGGGTTAACCCCTGAATCGGTTATGAAACCCAACTTATTCTCTATGACCAGAAAATTTTCAATTTTTTTAATAATTTCTGTTAAACTACCGTCTGGAAATAGTTTTTAGGTAGGGTATATAATTTGTCGTCATTCTGAACAATACATTCTTGATATCTTAATGCAGTAGTTCACTAATTACGCCTTATTGGCAAGAAAACCTCATTTCTTCAGAAACTGATCTTTTACATTTTAATAAAAATCGTGATATCTGCAGTAATAATGCATCAGCTTGCCCCTCCCGATCTTACCTCCTTCATTCTCTCTTTAAATCTCTCGCTACATTCAGAAGTCCTACCTGATTTAGAAAAGGGTGTCTTATTTTGGTATCTTTCATTCTTCTGTCCTGATAAAAACCTATCGAACGGCGTAATATTACAGTCTGCGTATATAGTGCGGCCCTCCTTCCCACTCACCTCTGAGAGAGTGAAAGAGCAAATCCAGTTGGCGTTGGTATCAAAAAAGCACACGCTTATGGAGAAAAACCTAATTAGCTTCAAAAAATCCCCTGTCAATTGGAAAGTCACATAAAAATCAATCAATTCCTCAAAATCGTTATGGTATCTAACTGATTTTACTGCTCGTCCATCGATCGAAGCGGACCGGGAGGATCTGTTAGATCAATTCCTCCCCCTGGCGGTTTGGTGGAAGAGAGAAAGTGAGGAATGGTCAGGAGCAATTTCTCCTCTCCTAAAAGAAAGAAAAGAAGTAAACAATAAATCATATAAATAAATATTTGTACTAAGTAAAAAATGAGTCAGAAATTGTCAAGCTTATTAAGATATGTCGAAGCTGCCCATAATCGCTGAGCCCGCATCATTTACTCTTAGGGAAAAATTAATAACATTATACATTCTAATATCCTTCTCGTAAAACGTAGTTGGGTAGTCCGTGATGGAAGAGACTAACTAACTCTAGCTCCTCTTTCTTATTCTTCTGATTTCGAAAAATAAATAAAAAAATGACTTTCTCTATCTGCGATTACTTAACGATGGTGAACCATAGAGTTATATCTTTAAAATCACAAGAATATACTTTACTAAATTTTGGACCTACTCCTAAAAAAGATAATAATGAAGCCCTTTAAAAAAAATAAAACCAAACTAAACAATGCGCTTAGAAGCGGAAGATTAAAAGTATGTCCCTTTAAAAGTTGCAACGAAATTTGTAATCTATAAAAACATTGTGACCTGAACATTCTTCCTATTCCCCCTTAAAAAAAAGATTCTTAAACCATTACCCATCTCCCTATTAGATTGTTTGCACTTTCTTTTAAAAGTTTGGCATTAATTCGCGCTTTAATTTGAAAAAAAAGATCCAAAAACTTGATCGTAAACTGCCAGAAAAATCCAAAAACTTCTTAAAGCCGGAAACCGATGCACCAATTCGTTTTGTAAGAGGGGTTACGTTTCTAAGATGAGCGCAATCCGCAAGGGCGGAGATTTTTCCCCCTTTTAACGTTCCTTCCCAAGGTTATGAATTAAGATTTCCTTTGTTAAATCAGCTCCCTAAGAGCTAAATTATCCCCCATAGCGAAAATTTTCTACTAAGCTGACTCTGTTTCACATCAAAGATTTGCACCCCTGCTATCAAAACTGCCACTCCTTGAGAGCATCTCTTGATCTGTCCCGATTTCTATAGTCATCCTGCTATATTGTCGATGACGTCACTCAATCTTTTCATTTAGCTCGCAGGATCGGGGCTGCTGTGGCGGCACTGTACACTGAGTGAGAGGAGATGGATCGATCGAGAACTAGGATCATTAGAAATGCATTAAAGAGTAGACGAGAGTTCTATGGGTATACCTTATCTCTATTATAGCCCAAATATGTTGATCTTCTCGTATCTCGCACGGTTAACTGGTGCTTCGACGCGCTCATTTTACTTTTATATTCTCCTAAATCTGGCAACTCTGCTGCATCACACAAGGCACTCCAATCGATCTTACATGGCCCCCATCTTGCATTATCCCCCGACTCTTTTTCCCCTCAGAGGGGGCTAGAATCTTTTCCCTTTATAGCTTAGACTCTGCCCCCAGCCGGCACTCAATTGAAAACTGTAAAGGGTAATCCTTCTAGTTTTTGCATGATATATATATATATATATATATTATATATATATATATATATAGATATATATTATATATTTATAATATATACAATATTACTATATATATAATATAATATATTAATATCTATATATATATATATATATAAATATATATATTAATATATATATATATTATATAATATAAATATATAATATAATTATATATATATAATATATATATTATATAATTATATTACAGATTATATATAAATATTTATATATATATATATATATATATATAAAATATATAATTATAATTACATATATATAAATATTGTATATATCTTATAATTAGAATATTAAAAAATAATTCTGAAAAAAAAATAAATGAATAAAAAAAAAAAAAAAAATACATAACAATTACTTAAAAAATCCATTTATTTTAGTTAGAAATTGATATATATAGTTTCAGTATTTAATCTTAAGGATAGACAAAAAATGGGCGTATTTCTTTACTTATTTATTTTTATTTAGTTTTTTTTAGTAGCAATAATATATCGACAAAAAGGATATCCCCAACAAATCTTTGTCTTAAACTTAGGAACATTATATATATATATATATATATTATATATATATTTATTATAATATTATTATTAATATATATTTATTATTATATACTATAATAAATATCTATCATGAATGAAAGAGTGAGAGAGAGAGAAATAAATAAGGGATAAACATAATAAAAAAAAACTTAAGATAGTGAGAGAGTCAATAAGATGAGAAATAAATAAATAAATAAACAGAAAAAAAAAGAAAATAGAGAGAGAGACGAGAGAGAAGAGTGAGACGGAGAGAGGAGAGAGGAGAGAGAAGAGAGAGGAGATAAATAAATAATCAAAAACAAAAGAAAAGAAATAGAGAGAGAGAAATTAAAAAGAGAGAAAGAGAAGACTTGAACCAGAACTAACAAATAATAAAAAAAACAAAGAAAAAAAAAAAAAGAAAATAGAGAGAGAGAGAGAGAGAAGAGAGAGAGAAGAGAGAGAGAGAGATAGAGGAGAGAAGAAATAAATAAATAAATAAACAGAAAAAAAGAAAATAGAAGAGAGAGAAATACAAAAATAAATAACAGAAAAAAAGAAAAAAAGAGAGAGAGAGAGGAAAAGAAAGAGAAATAAATAAAGAGAAAAGAATTAGAAGAGAGAGAAATAAATAAAGAATAGGAAAACAGATTGAGAAATAAATAAATAAATAAATAAAACAGAAAAAAAAAATAGAGAGAGAGAGAGAGAGAGAGACAGAGAGAGAGAGAAGAGAGAAGAGAGGAGAGAGGAGGAGAAATAAATAAATATATAAAAAAAAAGAAAATAGAGAGAGAGAAAATTAAAAGAGATGATGAGAAAGACAAGGACATAAGGAAACACTTGAAACTGAAGTCCTAACAGAAAGAAAAGAAATAGAGAGTAGAGGAGAAGGAGGGTAGAGACGCAGAGAAGAGAAGAGAGAGAGGAGAGAGAGAAATGAGATTTTTTGAGTCAAATATAAAAAAAGAAACTCTTTTAAATAATGAAAGGAAATAATATATTAACAGAAGAATAGATGTAGAGAGAGGTAGAGAGAGAGATTAAAGAGAGTAGAGACAGACAAGACAGATTTTGAGAAAATAACATAAATAAATAAATAAAACAGAAAAAAAGAAAAATAGCAGAGAGGAGAAGACCCCGAAACAAATAGGAAGACAGAGAAAAAAACAATCAATTTCAGATACTTGATATTGAGATCGGACGATGAGGAGAAGAGAGGAAGAGGAGAGAGAAAACATGTAAATACATAAAAAACAAAAAAAGAAGAGAGAGAAAGGAAAAAAAGAGAGAGAGACGAAAGACAAGAAAGGGAGACAAGAAAGGAGAAGAAACAGAGAAAAAGAAATGAGGAGAGAGAAGAGAAGAGGAGAAGAAAGAGAGGAGAGAGAAGGAGAGGAGAGAGAGAGGAATAGAAGAAGAGAGGAGAGAGAAGGAAAGAAAGAAAAATTTACTCAAAAAAAAGAAAGAGAGAAGAGGAGAGAAAACAATAAAAACATTAAACCCCAGAAAAAAAAAAAAGGAAAAAAAATAGAGAGAGAGAGAGAGCAAGAAATAATACATAAAGATAAAAAAAAGGAATCGAAAAATGGTTAGAGACGTAAGGAAAGGAACCCATAGGAGAATAGATGGTGATAAAAATTGTAACAGAAAAAGAAAATAGTTTTATGGAGTGAGTCATCAGATTTGATAGAAAGAAATAAAGAAAGTAAAACCAGAAAAAAGCAAATATAGAGAGAGAAGAGGAGGAGAGAGAGAGAAGAGAGAGAGAGAAACAACTGTCAGAGAGAGAGAGAGAGAGAGAGAGGAAGAGAGACCCCCAAAGACAGAGAGAAATAATAAAGAATAACAGAAAAAAGAAAAGAGAGAGAGAGAGAAGAGAGACGAGAGAGAGGAGAAGAAGAGAGAGGAGAGAATGATGATAATAATAATAATAATAAAAATAATAACATACTGATATTGAATAAGTAATAATAAGTTGATTGAGCAATAATTGAATAATAATAATATTATTCATAAAATTTTCATAATAAAATAATAATAATAATAAATAATAATATAATACATAAGTGAATAAAGTGAATAATAATAATAATAATAATAATAATAAGTAATAATAATAATAATAATAATAATATTAATAATAATAATAATAAAAAATGACATTAGCTTCAATTACTTTAATTTGCTATATAATTGTAAGTAGGTGTAAACGAAAAGTACAAAATTAACATAAAGAAAGTTAAACGTTCTGAGTAATATAGATAGTGAAAGTATATATAAGCTATATATATATATTACCCATTTAAAAATCATATTCATTTGTGACTTATTGCTGTAATATAAATATTAATACATAATATTATATGAATATATTTTGCAAAACAATTGCCATAATGTAGTATTGTAATATAATACATATAACTTTACTTAATAATTATATGTATAAAGTAATATATAATTATAATTTACTTTATTAAACTAAAATAAGATAATAATACGAGAATAACTTCACCTAATAATAAATAATAGGTATGTGTATATTACTATATTATTATAATTATATATTAATAATTTATTTAATTATATATATATACTTATATATTATAGATTAATTATATATGTTAATTATTTATGTCATTTATATATTATATGAATTTATAATGTATAATATTATTTAATTATATATTTACTTTATATATTTATTCATTTACCTTAATACTTTTCATTCTGATTTTTTGTTATTTTACAGTATATACTTATATGAATTCCTCTCACATGTTAGCGAACTTGATAATATAACTAGTAAAATACTATATTACATAATGTCATATGGAGTTTATTGACATAGTTTAGGTTATGGCCTCCAAATGTTAGTTCTGGAATGATATATATATAAATAGGATAATATTAGACTTAAGACGTTCAATAGTACTTTGTATATGATAGTTTGTTAATATGACTATTTATGTGTAGTCGATAATATAAAATAATTTTAATTTACATCCCATATTTAAAGTAGAAAATTTGTGGCTCCTTATTACACCTTATTTATCTATATAAATAGCCTATTTACGTTACTTTGCTTACGAACAGAAAATTTTGGTATTGTAATTTAGAGAGAATGTATGTTGTCAATTATCCTATAAAGTTAATTTATCTTACATAAGCTAATTGTATTGTTATATATAAATATTAATTAGACTCAGTAAACTATTCCACTTACTCCTATTACTCTTGGTGGTCTCTCTCCTTATTAGCTGCAAATATACAAGACTATATCTATAATGTAGTTATATACAATGGAGATCTAAGAAGATTTGAAATCAATATGTGGTGGGTTATTCGACGAATATATTAATCTCATCAAAGTTTGTGATATTAATAATCTCTTCTCCTAGAATATCACATAACAGATATTTCAGTATCTCACAGGGAGAAACCAGGGTTAGTAAGGATTCCAGTAAGAGCAGTTTTATTTGTTATGTCTTTTATATTGATGGTAGTCTTTTATTTTGTTCGCACACTACTTTTTTATACATTTTGCATAGTGTATTCATAGGTAATTCAGTGGAAACTTTAAGGTGTATATAGCTCAAATGTCAGCATTCGATGTCATAGATAAAAATATCTTAATATAAGATCGCTAGAAGGTATAAAATATAATCAAATGTTGTTAACATTTGTAATGGTGAATCTTAATGTGGGATCTATTTTTATAATAAAAAAGTATCCCCAGAGGGAAAAGGTAATCCGGTCGTAAGATAGGTTAGGACCAATATTGGAAGTCAAGAGGTAAATGGTTTTATTTTTTTAATTTCAATAATTTAATAATATTGTGAATTCAGTGCTAACAACACACCATACCCACCCAACAATACCTGACAAGAGTTCGAGGCAACTATGATTACACATCAGAGGATAGGTCATATTGTTGTATGATAGGTAGGTTACGGCGGGTGAAGTCATGTGTTTACTCCACGTTATATTTGCTGTGACGTTAATGTAGAGGTACATTAAAGTATTTGCTGTACTAACTTAATTGAGAAGTTTTATAAAGGTTGTTAGGTATGAGATTATTGGTTTATAATAATTTAATCTTTTTTGTAAGGAAGAAGACTTGAAGATAAAGGAAGTAAGAATAATTTTAGAGAATAAACATATAAAGCCTTTAATTTTAGATGGTAAAGCTTGATATAAAGGGATTAATAATAAGAAGAATGTGTATTATCATGAGGAGGTTGAGAATTATTATGGTATAAAGAAAGTTTATTTCTATATCTCTGCCTTACGGAGAGCATGGTGGATATGTTCTAATTGAATTGCGGAAGTGACGGTATCGCAGGGTAAGTGCTCCGAGAAATTGATGTTCCAAAGGTACGCAAGATTGGATTCATTTTACATGTAAACATAGACAATACTCCGAAAATGGTGTTGGTGAGCCTTGTGGTCAGGGAGCGGTTACTGAGAATCAGAGACAATACAAAGGTTCGTAACGGGAGAATATATATAGTGACCTAAAGTACCCAAAGTTTTATTATCAATAAAGGGAGGGTTACAATGGGTCTTTAATTGTGGTGTAGAGAAATGTTGAATGAATCAAGCTGAGTACAGCTGATAGTGGTAGAGATAGCAGAGTGTGGTGTATAAGTGACAGATGGCGTCCTTTTGCTACAGACTCTGTTTGTATTGTAATGTTATGGTTGGTCTGATACATGAATTGATACAAGTAGTCTAAGTTTAGTCTAAAGACCGAAGAAAGGGTGGTTGCCCAACGATAAGGAGATTGTGGAAACCAACCACGAAGCTACTTCCATTCTGCAAGAATTAAATATGAAAGCTTTATAGTAATGAAAAATCTAGAGATAAATTTCAAATGCTAGTGGAGAGAGTAAATAAGTCATCACAGCTGGAGATAATGAGCTTATCATCCACATATCTAGAGCTACTCTTCTCATAAAAGGAGGTTGTTAAAGACGTGTTGTTAGTGAGTTGAGAGGACTCAAGCTAGACGGAGAATTCGCATTTCTATATTTAGTTTTCTCGATGCGAAGATTTGTGTTGCACAAGGCATCAGCGGTGAACTAGGATTGACTCAGACCTTCCCTATATTATCTCTATAAGACCATAGGCTTATTTGTTATGTGACAGAAGAAGAACTGGTATAGTTATAATCTGATAAACGTAATTCTAGTGTTCAGAAGGAGTATAATAGAATAATTGTTTGAATGAGGACGGAAAAGGTTGGGTGATAGAGGCAATGACCATGCCCTCGATATTTGTACTTCCACATGTCTGCGTTGAAAGTCGTCTCTCCCAGTAAGTGAGAGTGAATGCGCTAAGCAGAGAATGACAATGAACAGAAGTGAGTAGTTTGAGCAGAACTAATCTTATGACCACTTGAGGTATTGGGGCTGACTATCTCTGACTCTGACCTATACATTTATTCCTTAAGTAGCATGTTAGAGTACTGTTGTTCTCCCTCTACTCCTCCCTCAACAGAAATTGCAATTTTAAATTCTTTATCTCTCTTCTCAAACTATTTCTCGACTCACATCATTTATCACATATACGGCAAATCTCCTTATGCTAATCCAGTTAGTTAACTCAATTGCGGCTCCCTCTCACACAAGCTATATGTTCGGACATGGCCAGGACCCTATAGACATGTCCTAGAACCTGGTTATAACGTTCCCCCAACCTCCTCATAGATGCAAAACTGTTAGACGGAATACTTTCCTACCATCCCCCCAGCACCACCCTCATTAAATATATGAACGATTGTCCTAATTCTACTCAACATTTTACAGCTAAATTCTTCTGCATATCTCTCCTAACCTCTTCTTCAAGTTTATTCTTCCTTTCAAAAATTAACAACTCCCCTTTTTCATAAATTTTCTAATAACTTAAATCGTTTTCGTTTTTTCAAATGTGTTTTACAAAATATCTATGTGTACCCACTGCTAACTATGACATATAATTAATACATTGTTTGAGTGTAATACCACATTAAGACTTCACCACACGTTTGTATTACTGAAGCCAACACAAATATGACCTACTTCAAGACTTAATCCCAAAACTCTGCACCTTCACCATTTTACATAGATTCTACCACAAAACTTCAATACTGTATATTAACAAGTGGACACATAGATTCAACCCTATTTATAATATCAGATTGAAGAGAGACACAATCAACGTCTATATATAGAAATAGTGTCTGGTAATACTTTTTGCCTGATCACAAGCACATTTCACCCCACAAACCATGACTCAGAAACCGATAAATTATTAGCAAGATGAATGAATTAGGGCCAAATAGATCCAGTGGATTTCATTAAACAACATTTTAAACTCCTCACCTAGTTTTTAAAAAAATAAAACCAAAACTTTTGTGATAATTTTAAATTAATTTGTAATATCTTATAATTAAATATAAGTAATAATATTATTATAATATATAAGTATAAAATTATTAGCAGCTCTGAAAGGTGGAAACACACCTGCACCAAGATATAAAGACTCGGCCGACAATAAGTTCTAGTCTATATATGATTCACTATCAATTATAAATAAATTTATGAAATGAATTTATGAGAGTAATTGATAATATGAAACTATTTCCACCAGACGCCACAACGCATAAAACAATAGAAATTATTTTTATATATTAATATATAAATATCATGTTAATACATTTAAATTAATTTTAATTTATATAATAAATATATACAATAATTAATATATATATTATATATATATATATATATATATATATAATATATATAGTATATATTATATATATATATATAAATTATATTTAATTAAATAATATAGTTTAATTAAATAATTTAATATATAATAATAATAATTTATATAATAAATATAATATAATATTATAAATAAAATTAAAACGTTTTGGTAAAAAAGTACTATAATTATCCATTCGGTATTTCATAATATCAGGATGCAATCAATTTTGGTTGCCATAAAAACTTATAATTTATATATATTATATATTTAATTAAATAGTTATATATTTATATTATATAATATAATATAAATGTATTACATTATATTTATATTTAAGATATAATATATAAATATAATATATATGATTGTATATATTATATATATTATATATATATTAATTATATATATGTTATATTAATTATATATATATATATTTAATATAGTATAGTATATAATTATATAATTAATTAATATACTTATTTTATATATAATATTATATATTTAATTAATAATATATACTATATATATATATTATATATTATAATATATATATATATATTTAATATATATATATATATAATATAACTTATTTATGAATACTCAAATATAATTAATATTTTATATAATATTATCGACACTTTCTGTTTAGTTAGAGCTCTCAGTCATAGTTATTCGCCTGCAAGTTTAGTCCATTTTAGCTTTCCCAATTTACCTGATTACCCGACTGTATATATCTTACGTTATATGCAATAATACTATCTAGAGTCCTTAGCAGGGGGGACATATTCAAAAATATAGTAGGCACCTTTTCCGTTTACGACTCCGTCAGGTTTTATTTGGTTTTTTTTTTTTTTTTGGATTATTTTACGTTAGGACCCTTTATTTATGCCTCCGTCAGTATTATAACTACAAAGTGCTCCACTCCTATAGTTTTTGTTAACGATCTAGCTGTCTAGAGCCGTATACAAGAATTATATACTCTTTAAATTATTATTAGAAAACAATCTCTTTTTATTTTATTTTAGTAATATTTTGTTATATATTTTATATATTAATGAGAGTGTTCTTATCATATCTAACTATATCTCATTACCTAAAGGTCTCTCCATATCCGTCTAACATCCTCTGCATCGCGGCTCACCGTCTTCTCCAGTGGCTTCCCTCCGAGTCTCCTTCGGTCCTTCTCTCCTCGTTCCGTCCTGCTTCCGATTCTCCTGACATGCGGCTGCTTCTCCTCCTCCTTCGCAGCGTTCACTCTAAACGTTGATAGTGGATAATTTTTGAGATCACCCAATTCGTTTCGTGACGTCTCACGATTGCGGTTCTTGAGTTCCACACGCTTGGGTAATTTAGGATATAATGTGTTAGTGTGATTCCCTTAACCCAAGGTTTGTTTTTGTGTTATTTTTTTTTTTTTTTTTCACCATGTAGAATATATGTCTTTTATACTCTAGATCCTCTTATGCGATTAATATATGTATTTGTGTATCCTGTCTGTATTTAGGTGTTAACGTTTTATACCTTTTTTTCTGATTTTACGGTATATATTCCTTTGAGTGTTTCGTAATTCCTACTAGTCTTTGAATATTTTAACATAATATGTTGATTTTTGAAAAAAATTATTAAAAATATTTTCAGAACTTGTTGAATCATTTGTCCTTAGTTAATACCACTGTGAAATTATTAATTAGCTTAGTTTAAATTACATTATTAAATTTGCATATATTCAAAAAAAAAAAATAAAAAAATAAATTAAATTCAAAAATTTGAATCTGACGGAGTCGTAAAACAGATTATATGATATATAGCTCTATATATAGTATATATATGTAATTATATATATATATAGAATAGTTATATTATATTTATATAGTATAAGTGATATATATATAGTATAATATATTATAATATATATTATTACTAATATATTAATTATAACCTTAATTAAATAATATATATATATATATATAATATATATATTATAATATAAATCTTTATAATATTAATAAATTAATATTTTAATAATAATATATATAGTATTATATATATATATGAAGATATATAGCTATATATATATATATTAATATTAATATATATTATACTATATATAATTACACTTTACTATATATAAAATTAAATAAAGGACATCATATTAAAAATTCTAAAAGTTTTCAATGAGTTCTTAAACTAATGTTTTTAAATTTATATTAAAATATATTTTAATATAACATAAAATTTTATATACATTGTGAAAGTGTTTAAAACAATAAAAAATATTTCTGATGCCACAGGAAAGAACGGCTAGAAGAGATGATATACATGAACACAGAGTGAGAACGGCCGTTACTTATTATTTGCTAAATTTTAGTTATTATATATAATATATATTCTAATATATATATATACGTATACAAGATTGTTGTGTCCTCATATAGTCCGGTTGTGTCGTTGTACCTTTTGGTGCTTTTAGTAGAATCCTTTTACCCAGGAAAACAGGGATTTTATATGCATGAAATATGCTGGTAGGTATTATGACCCTAAGTCCGGGGGTTTTCCAAGCCACCCCTTTTTTTAGTATATGTAATAATACATTTATCAAGATAGCTAATTTATTAATATTTAATAGTTTTTAATAATTATTTAATTGTAGTGTAATAGACATAGCTAACTTATTTCAGGTTCAAGAATGCAAGGTTATATAAGCTTGATACTAATCATTAGTTTAAACTCATTTATAATATATATATAGAGTAAACAAAATGAAAAATGGTTCTTGTGATTTACAAAATTTAAGATATTTATATATATAATATTAATATTGGGGAGAATTCTAGCTCGGAATAAAATTTCTTAAGGAGTGGTTTTTATAATTATTTTATCCTTTTTTATTTATGGGCAATATTAATATTTAAATTAATAAATATAAATTAATACTCTACTCTCACACAGATGCTGAGAGCTCAGTATGCTCTTTAGATTCATCAATGTATTGGTTATAGCATTACGATGCAGAGTGAAATAAATTACTCTACCATTCCTGGGCCGCGGCAAAGGTATTTACCATATTGAAACTACTCTGGTAGCTCCGCTCGAATTGCTGACGTGTGAACATGATTATGCCGCTACCTGGGCTGAGTGTCTATACCCAGCTGCCTATTATGGCGAGTGGCACGGTGCGGCATTTATATATTAAGACTCGCTTCAGCCAACAGCAACGAATAAGATCTCTCCTCTCAAGAGCATCGTCCATGGGTTTCTAGGGTGCGCACCAATAAATTTGAACTGCATACTTTTACCTCAAAGGTTTATGGCCCCTCTAGGCCACTCACCAAAACAAAGTATATTTCATATAATTAAATACTGAATGTTAAGACTACAGGAAGATTTTACTCTCCTAATTAAATTAATCATGACGGGTATTCGAACATTAATGGACTCCTGTTCTGTTGCTGAGTATAACAATATACCGGATGCGTCTCAAATCACAACATTAGGCCTCACGTATCCCCTTATAATAAATAAAGGATCGTCTTTGTATCAAGCGTTGTTTTTAAGGCACCTCTAGGTTTCTCTATCCCATATCCCTCATCCTGGATTAGTTCCAGACGGAGTTTACCGTAGAGATGTCAACGCGTAAACTATTATATGTTCTATCTTTTTAGCGGGATTTACCTTCCATATGATGAATTCTTTTATTACTTTAGTTTAAAGTAATACTTAAAGTTGTGTAAAGGGAAGAAAATTATTCTTTTTTTTAACTAATAAGTTAATACCTTTAGGGTAAGGTAAAGTAACGTAAATTAGATAGGCAGAAAGTTCGGATAAGGTCTTTACTCGGCATCTCCGATAGATTTAGTTGATACGACGGGATAGGGACTTCGTCCCCAATCTAGTCCCCCGATCGTGCTCAGAAGATCCCATAAATGGGGAGATATAGATTTTTTTTTTATTAAATATATTTCCTATGTGACGAATAATAATGTTCCAAAAAAAATAAAATAGAATTTATGATAATCTACTTTTTATTTTAGAATTTTCGGTCGATTCCAAATATATAATTTTGTTTTACTGATAAATTAGACTACCGTATTATCTTCGCTAGTTATAGACTACATGACTCGCTCAGCTTAGACACCTTTGGAGTATATTTTATACTAATATAATATATAATTTATATATATGATTATATTTATATTTATTAATATATAATATATTAGTATATAATATTATATATTATATTATATATAATTATAATATATATATATATATAAAGTATATAATACTATATATTATATATATATTATTATATAATATATTATATATTATATATATATTATATATCTTTATATTAATTATGTTTATATATTAATTTATATATTATATATTAAATTATATACTATATATTTATTATATATTATAATATAATAATGAATGGTCAGCTCCCGAATTGACAACATTTTATGGCAATTATTGTAACAAATATAAAGTAAACGAAGTATAACAGCTATCAGAAAAAATAATATAAATTTAATTTTAGTTAGTTTAATTAGCATATATCTATGAATTATAATACAGTGTATAAAATTTTGTGTCTTTTATTGAATAAATAATATTTTTAATATTGATTTAATAAAATGTTGAGTAAGAATCTTGCCTGATGACACATCGATTTAACTGCACTCATTTGTTATTTTTTCTGATCCCGAAAAGATAGGAGAAAAAAGGCGAGCTCACGTAGACGTGACTCCATATCGCTACGATATAAAAGTGAGATTACGCTTAAGAGTTACCAAATGTCGTTTTTTTATTAACTCAAAGCTATATTACCTCAAGGGTAAACGGACAAGAATGGACAGAGTCGGGGATATTATTCTCGTAGCTTTCATATTATTCAGGAATGGAGGTAAACTCCGGGAGGTTGGAGGTGGGGAGGGGGGGGATAAAACCCGTAGGGTGATAGGTAGTGAGTAGGTTAGGGGGGGGGTAGTGAGGAAAAAAAACAACAAACCTTCTTTGGCCATACGTTCATGGAATGACTTCTCAGTCTTAGGCTTCGAAACACCTCAATAAAAAGGAAATAAAAAGATAAAAATTATACATTTTTTCTCCAGAAGGAGGAATTAAAAAACTGTTGGCAACTCATATACTCGCTTACATACTGCAGGAAATGGATATAAAGGTTGATGAAGGTATTAGAGCGATAGACGCTTAGCAAGGTTGATGTCAAGAGGATTCAGTATCTTTGCAAAAGCACAGGTAAATGTTACGATATTAGTATTCCATAAGTTTTTAAGGAACAGTATCGTGAATTATAAATAAATATTAGAATGTAACAAAATTTTTTTTCAAGTTTCAATACGATGAAATTTTTAGCAAGCCAATAAGTATAATATTAGCTAGGTTTAGTACTTATTACCGTGTGTTGCTTTAATAATTTTTTTAGTTAACCATGGTGTTACATGTAATGTACATTTCAGTAAGGATTGTGGCATCTTTACTCATTAACTAGTATATATATGATATTAATTAATATATATATTCATATATATATATTTTAATATAATATAATAATTATTTAATAAATGTTGATACAATCTGTATTATTATATTATATATTATAATTAAATAAATATTGAAAAAAATATTTTTTTTAATTTTTACCTATATATATATATATATATATTTCATATATATCTTATTAATAGAGCCATTCTCGATAATACCTCTAATTATGATTTCAACATTGGAGTTTACTTGATATAAGTTCGTCGAATATATCCTCTAAGCATAGCCAAACGAACTCCTACAATCAGTTACAATACATTATAATGAAGAAACATCGATTTAGAAATATGTTTTGAAGTATTGTTGACTATATACATATACAATCTTGGAAACATTGATCAATGGATACATTACAATTTTTTAAGCTTA
>JABUQX010074048.1:0-25000 GCA_015478945.1 Trachelipus rathkii | reverse complement strand
TATTCTTCTAATTTTACCAATTTTTTACGCTTTTAAAGAAGGTAGAATGAAAAGTTTGAAGAGAAAATAAAAAAAAATAAAAAATCAAACTGGTTGGAAAGAATTAGGCAATATATGTACGGAAAAAATTATAAGGAAAGCAAGTATAAAATCATGTAAAAATGAAGATAAAATTAAGAGTAATGTATGAAAGTAAGTATGTAAGAAAGATGGTTAATAAGTAGGACTGATAAAAGTAAAATTTTAAGAAAGGATATAAAAACGTAAAATGATTAAAGTAAAATTCTAAGATGGAAGATTAAAATGTAAAAAAGAGGGTAAAATGTTAGAATGAAAAAGGTAACTATATGGTAAGAAATATGACGGTAAAAATGTTTAAAAAAATATATTACAAAGGAATATAACAAAGGAGAATTAAAATGTAAAATTCGTAAAAAAAAAATAAAAATTGAACAAAGTTATTCTAATGGCACAGTTAAGACAAACAATAAAGTTAAATAAAATAAATATATATTTTCAAATTCAAATAATAATAGTTTTGGCATTAATTAAGTAATGTGCATGATATAAATAATAAAACAGTAATATAAATGGAACAAAATAATGTACAAAATTTGAAAAAAAGGCAATTTGAACATTTTTTTTAACATTCAATAAATATAAATGACAGATGAAGGACGACAGAAAATATAATAATGAATAAAGTATTATATCGAAAAGTGCCCAGAATGTAGTAAAAAAGTTAGAAGGGGTAGAAAGTTAGCCAATAATATAAAACGAAGCCTGAAATAACCTCAAAACACTTATACTGACAAAGTGAGTCAAATTAAGACTGAAGAGATGATCCATAAATTTCAGATTCGGAATCCGTCTTCCATTCAGATTTTTCAACTTTGCTCAGAATGCTCTAAATATAATATTAAATCTGGCAAAAGAAGAAGCTACTGACAAAGTAAATGACGAAAGTGATTGCATCTTCTCTTTATTCAATAACCTTAATTGCTTAATAACAAATGGGTTAAATGAATTCATTAATTATTTATAATGAATAGAGCTTTAATTGAAGTCCAACCAATTACAATTCCACAAAAAGTTTAGAAGCAATTATCTTCCTGAACACTTATCACAATAATAAATAATGAGACAACCCAAGATGGCAACACTTGATTTAAGAACAAATGTTGCCATTCGAGTAATTTTCTTTCCTTAGTCTGTTATTTTCTAAATTATTTTCTTATTTTCTTTCATTGTGGAAATTCTACTTTCTTTTCTTTTTTTAATTCCATAAATTTAGGCCACTATATAATTGCAGTAAATTAATGGTATCCCTTCTGCGTTGTAGTTTTAATTAAAATCAAGTCTTGGCAACCGTCATGGCGAGAGATACCAACTACGGACATTTATTTGTTTAGTGATAAATTGTTTCTTCTTCGAATGAAATATTTTCCTTTTCTTCTTTGAGTGAATTAATTTTTTCTTTCCAGATTTTCACCTAATGAACGTTTCCAGAAATTTTGCCTTTCTTTCTACGCTTACATTCTCCATTCTCAAAGTCTGGAATATTTTTCCTTCTTCTATTTCCTTTTCTTCCATTAACTTGCACACGTTCAAACGACGTTTATCTGGTCACAATGGCCATTGATCTTGAAGAAGGAAATAGTTTTCCTCTTTTAGTACAAAAAATGAAAGTATTTGGCTTTTTAAACACAAAAGAGTAATATATATATATATATATATATATATATATATATATATATATATATATATATATATATATATATATATATATATATATATATATATATATATATATATTATATATATATATATATATTATATATATATATATATATATATATATATATTATTATTATTATTATATTATTATATATATATATATATATATATATATATATATATATATATATATATATATATAATATATATATATATATATATATATATATATATATATATATATATATATATATATATAAAAATAAAATAAAAATAAAAATAATAATATAAAAAAAAAATAATAATAATAATAATAATAATAATAATAATAATAATAATAATAATAATAATAATAATAATAATAATAATAATAATAATAATAATAATAATAATAATAATATAATAACTCCGAATTGACAGTCATAACAAAAAAAATGCAAGACTAACTTTCCTCATACCACTTTTCATTTTCTAAATAAAGCTTTTTATAAAGATTATAATTTTCCCACGCTCATTTTTTCATTTAATCTTTTTTATGCGAAAATTTACGTAGAATTTTTTCATTCACCCCCCCCCATCTTTCCATCTCCCTCTACTCCTCTTTACTTTTTGATTTTAATATTTAGTTCCTTATTTTCTTTTATTTTAATAATTTTTGTTGTTAAAATTCCTTTTATTTTTTTGGGGATTTTTTTATTGCTTTTATATTTTTGGCGCCCAAATTTCTTTCTCATTTCTTTTTCCTTTCCCCGTCACTTTTGGCGCGCAATTTTGAGACTCGAGATTGACGAAGGCTTTTTTCGTTGCATAAATCTTGTCTCGTGTGATCAGATGATGAAGAATATGAAAAGATTTTCAATGAAATATTTAGGAATGGAAGGAAGGTTTTCGTATGGGATGCATTCCCTTTTTTAGTTTGTATTCTACCTTCAAATTTATTATTATTCTTTTTCTTTATTTGTTCAGCCTCTTCATTACTATTCTTTTGTCACCCTTTTTCAAGGTTTATTCTTCGTGTTTTTATATTATCATTAGTTTTTCAATGCTATTGTATTCTTCACACATCTTTATTTTGTAATTTTTTATTAGTATTTTCATTTCTGTATTCTTCCTCTCTCTTTATTATTATTATTCTTCTTTCTTCTTCTTCTTCTTCTTCTTTTCTTCTTCTTCTTCTTCTTCTTCTTCTTCTTCTTCTTCTTCTTCTTCTTCTTCTTCTTCTTCTTCTTTTCCTTCTTTCTTTCATTTCTTTTCCTTCTTTCTTTATCTTGTCTTCTTCTTCCTCTTTTATTTTTATATTTTTTATTTTTTTTCTTTCTTTTCTTCATCATCATTCTAATCATTTTTTTTCTTCTTCTTTTATTTTTTATCAAGACAAACAAATATATTAGTAAATAGATAATAAATAAATTAATTAAGAACAAATAAAAAAGAATATTAAACTAAAAGAGGGATTAAAGTGAAAAAATAATAGATTAATAAAAAAAGAAATTAAAAAATATTTAAAAATAAAAATAGAAAGAAAGAAATAATAATTCACAGAAAAAGAAAAAAAAATGTTTAAAAAATTTATAATCAAAATCAAATTTTTTTTAAAAATAATAAAATAAATTGAAAACTATTTTATAAAATAATCAATAAGGTAAATAGAAAATAAAATTTTCCTTAAATAGTATATTGAAATAAAAGATAAAAATTTAAAATTATAATATTAAATAAAAATATCATAAATTTACAAAAAAAATTGTAAAATAATATAATTTTTTTAAAAATATTAAAATCATTAGGTTAAAAAATCATGAAAAAAATAATAAACTTATAAAACAATTCAAATTACAGAAAGTGAAAAATAAAAATTTGAAATTCAAAATTAAATTTAGAAAAATTATTAAAAATTATGTAAAAATAATAAACAAAAATTTTAAAAAATAAAAGAGAAGATTTAGCATATTTATCATAAAAAAGATGAAAGTAAAATCTTAAAAATATAGAAAAAGAAATGTAAAGATGATATGAGTAAATATATGAGAAAGAAAAATTAAGGTAAAAGTGTAAGAAAGATTAAGGTAAAAATTAAGCAGGAAAACATAAAATGAAGATATAAACATTAATAATCGTTAAAAAAATGAAAATAAAATTTTAAAAAGATGAAATGAAAAATGAAAGAAAGATAGATTTAAAAATGTATGAATGGTGAAGGTAAAAGACAATAATGATGAAGGTAAAATGTAACAAAGATAAAGTGAAAATATAAGGAAAATGCAGAGAAAAATATATAAAAGGTGATGAGAAATAATAATTAGAAGAAATAAAATTGGATGAATGGTGAAAATGAAAACGTAAGAAAGAGAAAGGTAAAACGAATAAAGATTGAAGTAAAATGTATGAAGGAAAAGGTAAAATCGATAAACGTTAAAAGGTGAGAAAGTAAATTTGAAAGAAGATGAAATTTAAGAAAGACAATAAAAATTTAAACAAAGTTGAAATATGAAATTAAAATTTTAAAATGGTGGAGGCATAAGAAAAATGCCAAAATTCTGAAAGAATTTGACAGTTGTAATAAGGATAAATATGATGGCTGAACTCGTAAAGGTAAAAAAAAAAAAAAAAAATAGTCAGAAATAGCTTCAAAACACGCAAGCTAAAATTCACAAGTCTTAATTAAAAAAAAAAAACTTTTTCAAACAAAACAAGTCTTAAATTTAGCTCTCTGAGTTGATCTCCAATTTCAGACTCCGATAACGGCTCAGATTTTATTTCCCATTTTTAATTGGAGTTTCTCAACCTTATTTAAAATGTTCTAAAAATAATAATATATTTGACGAAAGAAGAAGCAACAGGCAAACTAAATGACATCTGCTCGGTATCCATTTATATATATATATATATATTATATATATATATATATATATATATATATATATATATATATGTACTATAGTTGACACAGTAAGTTATATATAGTTTTGAATCCTTATATATATTATATACTGTATATATATATATATATATATATATATATATATATATATATATATATATATATATATATATATATATATATATATATATATATATATATATATATATATATATATATATATATATATATATATATACATATATAATATATATATATATATATATATATAATAAAAAAAATAATTTAATAATAATAATAATAATAATAATAATAATAATAATAATAATAATAATAATAATAATAATAATAATAATAATAATAATAATGCAATAATAATAATAATAATAATAATAATAATAATAATAATAATAATAATAATAATAATAATAATAATAATAATAATAATAATAAAATAATAATAATAATAATTAAAAAATAATAATTATAATAATAATAATAATTATAATAATAATATTAACATTTATGTTAATAAGAGTTTAAAAAAAATTTTAATAATAATAATAATAATAATAATAATAATAATAATAATAATAATAATAATAATAATAATAATAATAATAATAATAATAATAATAATAATAATAATAAATACTAACTCAGAATTGATAGTCATTACAACAAAATGCCAGACTAACTTTCCTCATACCACTTTTCATTTTCTAAATAAAGCTTTTTATAAAGATTATAATTTTCCACGCTCATGTTTTCATTTAATTTTTTCATTTTTTCATCTCCTTTATTCCCTTTTACTCTTTTGATGTTAATATTTAGTACCTTATTTTTTTTATTTTTATTTTTTTAATAATTTTTTGTTGTTTAAATTCCTTTTATTTTTTTTCGGGATATTTTTATATTGCTTTTATATTTTTGCGAAATTTCCTCTCATTTCTTTTTCCTTTCCCCGTCACTTTTGGCGCGCAATTTTGAGACTCGAGATTGACGAAGGCTTTTTTCGTTGCATAAATCTTGTCTCGTGTGATCAGATGATGAAGAATATGAAAAGATTTTGAAGGAAATATTCAGGAATGGAAAGAAAGTTTGTCGTGATTGGAATCATTCCGTTTTTTCCTATGTATTCTACCTGCATCTTTATTATTATCATTCTTTTATTCTTTCAGACCCTTCATTATTATTTTGTAATCCTTTTTCAATATTTATTCTTCGTGTTTCTATACTATATTTTTGCAATGCTATTGTATTCTTCACGTAATTTTATTTTATAATTTTTTATTAGTATTTTTAGTTCTGTATTCTTCCTCTCTCTTTGTTAGATTAGAAATTAAATGTAAGTTTAAGAAATTTATAATCAAAATCAAAAATGTTAATAAAATATTAAAATAAATTAAAAACTATTTAATGAAAATCAATATGTTAAATAGAAAATAAAATTTTCCTTAAATAGCAAAATGAAATAAAAGATATAGATATAGAAATGTATAGATGGTATGAGTAAAATTGTAGGAAAGAAAAATTAAGGTAAAAATGTAAGAAATGAGAGTAAAAAATTAAGAAGGTGAAATATAAAATGAAGATAAATGTTATTAAAAAATAAAAATAAAATTTTAAAAAGATAAAATGAAAAATCTGAAAAAGGTAGATCAAAAAATGTATAAACGTTGAAAGGAAAAAAACACTAATGTTGAAGGTAAAATGTAACAAAGATAAAGTGAAAATCTAAGAAAGATGCAGAAAAAAAATATAAAAGGTGATGAGAAATTATAATTAGAAGAAATAAAATTAAAGGAATGGTGAGTATTAAAATTATTATAAAGAGAAAGGCAAAATCGAATAAAGATTGAAGAAAAATGTATGAAAAGAAACCTAAAATCGATAACACGTTAAAACGTGAGAAGGTAAAATTGCAAGAAGCTGAAACTTAAGAAAGACAATAAAAATATTAGAAACAAAGTTGAAATAGGAAATTAAAATTTTAAAAATGGTGGAGACATAAGAAAAAATTTGAAAAATAAGAAAGTATACCTGATATAAAGTAGATAAATAAGTAAGAATGAAATTGAAAGTGAAATAAAGCTAGCTTAAAAGGTTAAAAGATAAAAATCAATAAAAAAAATAGTCAGAAATAGCTTTAAAATAAGTATGCTAACAAAATAAGTATTAATTGAAAAAACAAATTGTTCAAACAAAATAAGTCTTAAATTTAGCTTTCAGAATTGATCCCCAATTCCAAACTCGGACAACGGATCAGATTTTATTTCCCATTTTTAATTCAAGTTTCTCAACCTTATTCAGAATGCTCTAAATATAATACTAAATTTGATGAAAGAATAAGCAACAGGCAAACTAAATGACGACAGTTTTTGCCTTCCCCTCATTCAATAACTTAATTGCTTAATAACAAATGAGCTAAATAACTTCATTAATTATTTAAAATGAATAGAGCTGTAATTGGATTTCACTAATTACAGTTACAAGGTTATAATAACAATGTTCATTAACCATAACGAAATAAAAAATGAGAGACAACCCAAGACGGCAACACTTGATTTAAGAACAAATGATGCCATTCGTTTAATTTTCTTTACTTAGTCTTTTATTTATTTCAAAATTATTTTCTTATTTTTTTTCATTGTGGAAATTCTACTTTTTCTTATTTTATTATTTAGGTCCACAAAATTAAAATAATTTATATAATTGCAGAAAATTAACTAGTATCCCTTCTGCGTTCTAGTTTTAATTAAAATCAAGTCTTGGCAACCATCATGGCGAGAGATACCAATCATCATTGGCGGGAGAGACCCGTCTTAGCCGTCGTTCATTTCCGATTATCTGCAACGGACGCGTCAGCCTCGTTCTTTCGAATGAAAATCGACGAACGCAATTCTCGTCGACGCATTCAGCCATTCTTTTCTTTCCAGACTTTCACAACTAATGAATGTTTCCAGAAATTTGGTGTTCCTTTTATAAAGCTTATTAAACAATAATAATAATAATAAATGAAATAATCAAAATAATTATAATCTAAATTTGATGTTTATAAAATAAAAATATTTTTACCATTATTACTTTAAAACATATTTTCAAATATGGATGTTCATTTCTTAATGAGAAACAAGCCTTTTAGAAATTTTTTTAGAAAAAGTGTTTAAATATAAATAGCCAACAATTTATATATATATATATATATTATATATAATAGTATATATATATTAATACATTGTTGTATATAATTATATATATATATATATATATACTATATATATATAATAATATAGTATATATATATATATAGATTCCATTGAAACATAATAGGATATATACTATATAGCTATATATATATAATATATAAATGATATATATATATTATAATAGTCATCCATACTCATATATATATACTATATATAATACCATATATACTATTAATATATATATACTATAATATATTATATATATACTTATTATTATTATATTATGGGGCAGTCTCGATAGGCCGCTAGACCGAACGGAGCGTCGGATCCAAAAAAAAAATTCACAGGTAGCCCCTATGAGTACATAATAGATGTTCTAGGGTCGAAATGAACAAATTTTTACTTCTATTGGTAACCTGACCATGACCTAAACCTAACCCTACAACCTAACCTAAGCCTTCATTGACCGCTAGTAGAACAGGCAAAAAAAAAATTTTATTTCATCCCATTGAAACATCTATTTAAGTATCATAGAGGTTACCTGCGAATCTTTTTTTTTTTTGATCCGACCTCCCGATCCGTATTTAGCAAAGTTATATATATATATAGTTATATACTAGTATATATATACTATATATCATATATGTATATATATATAGTATTCTATATATATATTATATATATATTATATATAATATTATATATCATATATATACATATATAATATATATAATGATTAAAATATGCATCTGCTGTTCAATAGTAACTAAAAATATTTTTATTCATTAAACATCAAATTAATTATAATTTCATCTTTATCATATTTAATTATTAATTATCTTTACTATTAATTAGGTAAAGAAAAAAAAAAAGGAAAATTCATTAGGTAAAAACGCCATTCAAAATCTCTTTTACAGTTGGATGAAGAAAAGGAAAATATTTCATTCGAAGAAGGAACACTTAATCACTAAACAAATAAATGTCCGTAGTTGGTATCTCTCGCCATGACGGTTGCCAAGACTTGATTTTAATTAAAACTACAACGCAGAAGGGATACCATTAATTTACTGCAATTATATAAAATATTTTCAATTTGTGGACAAATAAAAAAAGAAGAAAAAGTAGAATTTCCACAATGAAAGAAAATAAGAAAATAATTTCGAAAATTAAAGACTAAGGAGAGAAAATTAAACGAATGGCAACATTTGTTCTTATATCAAGTGTTGCCGTCTTGGGTTGTCTCTCATATTTTATCTTCGTTATAAGTGTTCAGGAAGATAATCGCTTCTAAACTTTCTGTGGAATTGTAATTGGTGGGACTGCAATTACATCTTTATTCATTATATGTAATTAATGAAGTCATTTAGCTCATTTGCTATTAAGCAATTAAGGTTATTGAATGAAGAGAATGTGAAATCACTGTCGTCATTTAGTTTGCCTGTTGCTTCTCCTCTCGTCAAATTTATTATTATTTTTTATAGCATTCTGAATAAGGTTGAAAACCTCGAATTAAAAATGGGAAGTAAAATCTGAGACGTTGTCAGAGTCTGAAATTATGGATCAACTCTGCAAGATAAATTTAAGACTTGCTTTATTTAAAAAAAATAATAATAATAATAATAATAATAATAATAATTAAGGCTTATTTTGTTAGCATACGTGTTTTGAAGTTATTTCTGACTATTTTTTCTTAATGATTTTTTTCTTCTATCTTTTTTACCTAACTTTGTTACATTTTCAATTTCATTCTTACATATTTATCTTCTTCTTTACATGCAGGTTTATCTTTATTATTTTATCGCATTTTTTTATGCCCATCATCTTTAAAATTTTAATTCTCATTTTATAAACATTGTTTGTTTCTAATGATTTTTATACCTTTCTTAAACTTTATCTTCTTTTAATTTTACCTTCTCACGTTTTAACTTATTATCGATTTTACCTCTTCCTTTCATACATTTTACTTCAATCTTTATTCGTTTTTACCTTTTTCTTTATTACATTTTCATTTCACCATTCCTCCAATTTTATTTCTTCTAAGTATAATTTCTCATCACCTTTTATATGTTTTTCCTGCATCTTCCTTATATTTTCACTTTTATCTTTGTAGGCATTTTACCTTCATGCAGTATGTTTACCTTCAATATTTATACATTTTTAAATTTATCTTTTTACTTTCATTTCATCTTTTGTTACGTATATTTCTTTGTTATATTTTTTTTCACTTTTCACAGTCATATTTATTACCTTATTTTTACCTTCTTCATTCTATCATTTTACCCTCTTTATTTACATCTTTAATCTTATCTTAGAATTATTTAGCTTATAATCACTTACGTTTTTTATATTCTTTTTTACAATTTACTTTTATTCACGCAATTTAATATCTTACTTTCTTACATATTTCACTTTCTCTCACAATTTAATTTTACTCTTTATTATATTTTGTATTTTCTCCGGTTTTTTTTATAATTTTGTTATTCTTAAATATTTCCTTAAATCTTTCCCGAACTTTGACTTTGTTTTTTTTTTTTTTTTTTTTTTTTTTTTTTTTTTTTTTTTTTTTCTCACATTCTCTAAATTTTTACCTTCTTTAGTTTTTTATTTTTATTTTCTACATTTTACCTTTATATTTCTATATTTTAACCTATATTCTTACCTATATTTTTTTATGGCAGTTTTTCAACATTATTATATTCTATTCTTTTTTAAATATGTGAGTAACAATCTTTTTTTCTCTCGTTTTTTCAAAATTACTGTTTTTCATTTTCAAATTATTTAAAATCTTATTTTAATTATATATATATATATAATACGTACTATACTATATATAATTATATATATATAGTATATACTACGATATATATATATATATATATATATATAATATAATAATATATATAGTATATATATGATATAACTATATATATATATATACATATATATATATATATATATAAATATATATAATATATACTATATATATATATAAAGCTATATAAAATTTTCGCAAAAAAATAATAGAATTTAAACAACAAAAATTATTTTAAAAATATAAAAAATAAGAACTAAATATTAAAATTCAAAAAAATAAAGAGATGGTCGCAGATAGATCATGGATGGGGTGGGGAGGGCCGGGTAGGAAAAAAAAACTCTTGTAAAGTTTGGCGCCAAAAAGATAAACGAAAAAATGATCGTGGAAAATTATAATCTTTATTAGAAAGCTTTATTTGGAAAAATGAAAAGTGTTTGAGAAAGTTAGTCTGCTTTTTTTGTTCATAATTATTCTTTGCATTATTATTACTTATTATTAATTATTATTATATTATTTATTATTATATTATATATTATTATATTATTATTATTATATTTATTA
Organism: Trachelipus rathkii; assembly: GCA_015478945.1. Classification (NCBI taxonomy): domain Eukaryota; kingdom Metazoa; phylum Arthropoda; class Malacostraca; order Isopoda; family Trachelipodidae; genus Trachelipus; species Trachelipus rathkii. The sequence goes on along the minus strand of JABUQX010074048.1, from coordinate 13,797 downwards.
TTATTATTATATATTTTATTATTATTATTACTGTTATATATATATATATAGTACTATATATACTATATATATAACTATTAATAGTATATGTATATATACTATAATATATATATATATATATATGTATATATAAGTAATATATTATGCATAATTATATCTATATATAATATATATATATATATATATATATTTATATGTAGTATATATATAGTATATATATATATATATACGTTATAATATATATATATATATATATAGTAATCATATATATATATATATTATATATAATTTACTTCTTTTGTTGTTAAAAAGACAGGGACCTTCATAGTTCTCAATAAAGATGGGGAGGGGGGAAACTATTCCCTTATACAAATCAATGGCCGACATGATCCGAGATATACAGTGGAAGGATGTGTACAAAATCCAAAATAGAAGAAGGAAAAATATTCCAAACTTTGAGAATGTAGAATGTGAGAATGAGCACAGAGCTTAGGTGTGGGGTCAAAGGACTGAAAGGACAACAAAGAGTCGATGTGACCGTGATGGAGAAAATCGATTCAATTCAATTTATCAAAGTTTAAATAAAGCGAAAAAAAATCTTTAATGATGAGGAAAATAATGAAAACCCAAATAGACAATTTATTAAACAAAAATATGCACTAATTGTCAACACTGATATAAACTATAAATCGGAAAATTTAAACATAGTAACGAAATACAATAATACTCTTAAAAAATTACTAAAACCTAAAATTTACAATAACAAAGAAGCAGCAATATATTCAATTCCATGTAAGTCCTGCAACAAAGAATACATTGGTGAATTAAAAAATGTAAAAAGACGACTGTACCAACATAAATACGACATACGCACTTTCAGTAGAAACTCTCCATTAGTAACACACTTGCTAAAAGAAGGACATCCTATCAACCTAGAAAACAATCAAATAATTAAAACTGTTAATAACCAAAAATTCAGAAAGTTTTAGTAATTCTATATAATAAAAAATACCGATAATATAAACAGAGACAGAGGAAACTATTTCATAGACGAAGCTAATTAATGAAACTTAAAAAATTCATCCGAGTCATGCGCAAGCATTTAAAACTCAAATATGGAAACCGAGGACACCAAATTTAGGAAGTGGAAAAACAACCAACCACCACGAAATGATGATGGATTTATTTGATACTTATTTCTTGCTTTCTTTTTCTGGACCCTGCCTGGAAAAGAATGCAGTGGAGGACAGACCCACGAAAGCTTGCAAAGTGTTAATGAGAAAGATCCTCCTATTTTGGTGTACTTCTAGTAATATATATAAGAATGATCGTGTAATAGTCGTTTTGGACAGTTTGATCTTAATTAGAAAATAAATTTAGGGACCACCACTAAAAACCACACACCCCATGTCCCACACCCACAACACCCACACACACACCAACACACACACCAGCATATATATATATATATATTATATATATATATATATATATATATATATATCATATATATATAGTATATATATATACTTATATATAATTATTATATATTGTGCTGTGGTGTGTATGTGTGTGATCTGTGTGCTGTGTGGAGGGCTGTGTGAGCATGTGTATGTGTGGTGTTAAAAATTAAAAATAATAATAATTCATAAAATATCTAATTTTTATTAAACATGAATTAATTAATTATTATTTAATTTTATTTATAGCCTAGAACGAAAAAGCCGAAATTTTTGTAATCTTTTATTAAGTAAAAATCTGTAAAGAAAAAAAGAGAATTCACTCAAAAGCTGGGAAGAAAATATTTCATTCGAAGAAGAAACACTTTATCACTAAACAAATAAATGTCCGTAGTTGGTATCTCTCGCCATGACGGTTGCCAAGACTTGATTTTAATTAAAACTACAACGCAGAAGGGATACCATTAATTTACTGCAATTATATAAAATATTTTCAATTTGTGGACAAATAAAAAAAGAAGAAAAAGTAGAATTTCCACAATGAAAGAAAATAAGAAAATAATTTCGAAAATTAAAGACTAAGGAGAGAAAATTAAACGAATGGCAACATTTGTTCTTATATCAAGTGTTGCCGTCTTGGGTTGTCTCTCATTTTTTATCTTCGTTATAAGTGTTCAGGAAGATAATCGCTTCTAAACTTTCTGTGGAATTGTAATTGGTTGGGACTTCCAATTACACTCCTTTCATTACCTAATATAATAATGAATTCCATTATGGCCACCCGAGTGTGTGGAATAATAATCACAGGTTATGAGTACAGGTGTGAGAAGTATCTTCTCATATCCCGATTCTGTATGATTGAACGAACTCCCAGTGCGATTTTCTCTCGCCTTTTTACACCTGTGTCACGCTTTCTCTCACGAGCGCCGCATGCGGGATTCTGGACACATTGCGTCTCTCATGATCTCTCCCAACGAATTCGCATTGTACATCTACTGTGCTTCTCGAAGAGCGATTACATACAGAAACTAAAAGTACACTTCTCCGAGAGACTTTCTCCGAACGAGAGATGGTTCCAGTACCATCGAGTGATGTATACAATGATAGATATATCAGTGTACATTACGAAAGACTAACGTTCGGTACTGAAAAAAAACTTTTAGGGCTACATCCACCATCCAAAGATACGTTCTTGGACGCTGTACTTAAAATACCTTTATTAAAATGACATTCCCCATTTTCAGGCACACTAATTTTGCACAACGCCTGCCCGCCACACCACGATACCCCAAGCTCAGTGAAAGCACCGATGGTAGCTCTACGTACTCGTGCTGAGTCCTGAACTTGACTCTTTCGAACTCACACTGCCAACTCTTACGCTCACTCTCCGGTATTGGCAGCAGAACTCAATTTTTTTTTTCACTTAGATAAACCTAGTTCGGTTTAAATTGCCCACTGCCACGCGTTTTCAGTTTAGATTAGACCAACTACGTTCCCACGTTTCGTCTCATCCCCTACGGGCTTCCATGCCTCCTCTATCAAACGTCCGTCCGAGAGTTATCATCCTCGTCAAACAAGCACCTTCCCTCCTATTCGAATATGTGGCTAGCCAATCTCTCACCCAGATACAAAGAAACTAGTCGCTACGTGGACCCTTAGACAATATAGGCTACTACATAACCATTCATCTAAGTTATATTCGACTGCTTCTGATTTTATGAATCACTAGCCGAGTTAGATGTGAATTGACAAAGTTTTTTTTTTTCCTTTTTTTAGCTTAACTTTTTTTTTGCTATTACACGTGTTTTGACTATTTCTGACTATTTTCTTTTTCTTTTTTCTTCTAGCCTTTTAGTTAGCTTGTTATATTTTCAATTCCTAGTCTTACATATTTATCTTCTTTTTTGATCATCAGGTTTACTTTCTATTTTCTCACATTTTCCTTATAGCCTCCACCATCTTAAAATTTTCAATTTTAATTTTCAACTTGCTTCTAATATTTTGTGGTCTGTCTTTGCGTTAAAATTTTCATCCTATATAATTTTACCCTTCTCACTTTTTAACTTATTATTCTCATTTCTACCTTTTCTCTTCCATACATTTTATTTAACTTGTATTCGTTTTTGCTTTCTCTTTTCTACATTTTCATCTTTCGAATTCTTCAATTTAATTCCTTCTAATATTAATTTCTCATCACCTTTCTAAATATTTTCTCTGCCATCTTCCTTTATATTTCTTCAATCTTATTTATGTTACATTTTATTTTCGTCTTTCTAATTTTATTCTATTACGCAGACACATCACCACCGCTTTCACAGACTTATCATCATCTCCGAGGCGCAGTGATCGTCACCACTGCCGCTCATCGGCGCCGACCCGGCCAATTGGCCGCAGGGCGGCGCGACCGCTTTTATACATCTAACCCTATGTTTTACATTTTCTTCTTATTAAAAGGTTTATTGTTTTATTTCTTATTAAATTTTATCTTCATTAAATATTTTTACATTTATTGAATGTTTAATAACTTTAACATCTAGGATTAGTCTTAGATTTTCTTCATTTTTTCATAAATCTTATTTTTTATCATGATCTCTTATTAAATTTTAATACCCTTGTCTTAATCTTACAGTATTTTTAAGCCGATATTACTAATTATTTATACAATTTCATCGCTATCAACCATTTATATGCTCGCTATCTCTCTCTTTCTTATTACGGCTCCACTTATTGCATTTACCTTCAATTATGTCAAAATCCTCACACTTATCGATATAGAGCTAGCTCTTAGCGCGTGCCTATAATTCCTCACTACGTTTCTACCGCCTACTACTATATCATATAGCGAACGTGTAAGTTCATTTTCATACTGCGGGTCTCGCCAGCTCTACAAAAAATCCTCATGCGCGTCAAACTGCAGGCTCACCTTTCTATGTGAACCTCTGCATGTTCACAATAACCCGCTTGTAACACTTACTCTCCCCAGCAGAACTATTCATTTACGTCTGACTCCTCCTTCATCTCCCACATTTAAGGTGGTGTGGCATATTTATTATCAATTATCATATCGCATCATGTTCATATATAATTATCTATTTATCACTTTATCCCTCTTTTGGATCCTAGTGTAGACCTCCTAGGCTTTCCACGTGCTATATGATTCCGAATATTATTAACACGTATACTAGTTTATCACCTACCTGCACATCTACATCGCTTCATAGATACTTTCATGGATTATCTTACTCTATCTCTACCATTATACCATACTACTAGTAATCTGTCTAATTATTGTATGTATCGTGTGAACATTTGTAGCTGATTATATTATTATTATATTATTACTTATTATTATTATTATTTTTATATATATTTATATTATTATTATTATTATTATTATTATTACCCTACTCATCAGAAAAATAATCATACTATTATTATTAATAGTGTCATTATTATTTATTATTATCTATTACTAGATTATTATTATTAATTCGATTATTATTATTATTATTAGTTACTTACGTTCTATTATTTTGAAATTATTTTCTACATTAATTTTGAATTTCAAATTTTTATTTAATTTTTGTGGTAATAAAGTTTTACAAAGTTTCTTATACTTTTTAATCATTCACGTATCTGCTCTCGAAGCATAACTAATCGGAGGGCAACACTTTACGTCCGTGTCAACATCTAGTTGTTTGTCTAAAATGGATTTTAATTTTACAAAAATTTAAATGTTAAAATTTAATTCAATATTTTTATTCTTTAAACTTTTCGTTTTGGTAAAAAAAAAATTTCAGTATTTTATTTCATTTACTTATTTTAGAAAAAAAGTAAAAAAATTTTATCTTGCAAGTTTATTTAAAATAGTTTTGATTTATATTTTAAAAACTCTTTTGAAATTTATTTGCATAAGTTTGTTTTTAAGTAATTTCAAAATCATTTTATATAATTTTTTTATCTGGTTCCATTGCCATTTCCCTTTTTTTTCTTTTCATATTTTATTAATTTTTTCTTATTCCCCTATTATTATTTTCATTTTTCACCCTCTCTTTCATTTACTTTATTTATTATGAATCGGCTACGGAATATCATATCTTTAACTGCTTGTACGTGGCCATTATACATATCAAGTTGCTGTGAACACTCTCTCTGTGTTTACCGCTGCTCTCACTCTGTATATGAATTTATTTCATTTCTGTTTTATAAAAAATGAAAAAGAAGGAAGAAAAATACGATCAAGCATGAAGATGAAGGAAAATTCGAAAATAGGTAAAACAAAAGAAATAAATAACTTTACACATCAAAACCTTAAAAAACTCGTTTAGAATTAGACACAACGCTCTGTAAGTTTTTGTTTATTTTGGGTACATGAGCTTATTAACTGGCTGGGGCTTGTCACTGTCTTATAACCGATCTGTTTGATTACAATATCTAGAACAAGTTTTACTCTATATCTAGAATTGTTGTTTGTGGGCGCCGGTATATGATTTATTTATTGTGTGGGATGTGTACACGCTGCTTTAAAACCACATTTGTTTGATTGACTATCTCTAAACAGATCTGTTTTGATTTTACAATATCTAAGCTTCACTAATTCTAGTGTCTTCTATTAATAAAGTAAAATATCCCGAATTGAATAACACCCTCTCTAATTTATACTTAGTTTATGCTTAGTTTAATACTTAGTGTTCTAAAAAAGTGAAAATCAAGTTCAATTTCATAGCTTTGTTGATTAACTATATATCTAGTTTAGTAATTCTAGTCTATTAACAGAATAAAAGTCAAAGTATTGATTAGAATCTCAAAGACCAATCTCTTAAGATGTTTATCTAACTTTTCTTGACCGGATGAAATCGATAGTTCGTGTGTTGTGTATTCATTTAAAAAAAATACTATCCACTTGTTAAGTACATCCCAAGTGGAGCAGAAATTCATTGATTCACTGATTTGCAAATTGTTTATGAGAACAGTTTATGTCCAATATTTTTCGATGTCAGCATTGAAATCGTGCCCAATGAACTTATGTAATCGAATATTTGTCAATTATTTGCTACCTTTGACAAACTTCTTGTTTATTTCCCTCTCCAATCTTCTCTGTCTCTAAGAATGGCATTATTTAGTTCACTAGCTTGTTTAGTAATATGAACTTACCCCCTCTCCAGTTCGGTATAGTGGTTGCTGTTTTAAAAAGAAGAAGAAGAAGAAAAGGAGAAGAGAAGAAGAAAAGAAAGAGAAGAAGAAAAGAAGAAGAAAGAGAAGAAGAAGAGGAAGAAGAACGAAAGAAAGAAAGAAGAAGAACAGAAAGAAAGGAGAAAGAAAGCGTTTCGCTCCCTCCTTCTTAGTTTCTCTGTTTCTGTTTCTGTTTCTGTTTGTCTGTCGGCTCCTCGTTCCGAGTCTCGGTCTTAGTTGGTGGAAAAGTTTTCGAACCGTTTGCGCGCCTTGTTCTCGGAGCGGCAGGGCAGGGCAGGACTAAAAACAACAGTTGGAGTGGTGGCGGCGACAGCAGCAGCGCAGCGGTGGTAATGGCTGGCTGGATTGCTACGTTTTGCTCCCTCCTTCCTTGTTTCTCTGTTCTGTTTCTGTTCGTTTCGGGTGGCAGGCAGCAGACAGGCAGGCAGACCGGAAAAACAGTCAGGTGGAGTGGTGGCGGCGACAGCAGCAGCGCAACGGTGTAATGGCTTGCTGGATTGCTACGTTTCGCTCCCTCCTTCTAGTCTCTGTTCTGGTTTCTGTTTCCTGTTTTTGTCTGTGCGCTCCTCGTTCCGAGTCTTCGGTTCATAGTCGGTGGGAAACTTTTCGAACCGTTTGCGCGCGCCTTGATTCCCGGGAGCGCAGGCAGGCAGACTAAAACAACGGTTGGGGGAGTGGAGGCGGCGACAGCAGCAGCGCAGCGGTAGTGGGGTAATGGCTGGCTGGATTGCTACGTTTCGCTCCCTCCTTCCTTGTTTCTCTGTTCTGTTTCTGCTGCGTTTCGGGAGGCAGGAAAGACAGAACAGGCAAGGCAGGCCAGGCAGACCGGAAAACAACAGTTGGAGTGAGTTGGCGGCGGGGACAGCCAGAGCGCAGCGGTGGTAATAGGCTGGGCTGGAATTGCTACGTTTCGCTCCCTCCTTCTTAGTTTCCTGTTCTGAGTGTTTGTTTCTTGGGATTTGTTCTGTCAGCATGCAGCTAGTCTCGATGGCATCGTCCTTTATTCCTCTGTAGTACTATGCGGACCGATAGCAACATACTGGTGTCTCAACCGCTAAAGAGTTAGCAGTAGCTCAGCAGTGTTCTCTCCCTTTCTACCGGAACCCAATAACTCGGAGGTTTGGAAATAGGAGTTTCGGCTGTTTGCTCTTGGGGCACCCACCAGAGGTTCTTTCTCCGGAAAACAAAGGGTGTGGCGAGCCAACCCTGGCGAAATGTACCGACAATTTTTGTCGGGAAGCGCGAAAGGCGCCCTGCGATGAGGTATAGATAGCTCTATTTAGCTCATCTGTCTATGCCTGCTACGCATTCGTTCGAAAAGGAATTTAGAGGATCCGTAAGTCTCCCTCTCCCGGTTTTTTTTCGTCCTAAAACACGGGAGGAATAACATCAACTGGAGAAGTCCTTCTCGGGGGTTCGAGGGGCCAAAAGAAAGCTTTATAATCTAAACGTTAAATGCAAGTTTACTATGTGCCAGTCGCCGGCAGGCGCATCCGGCAGTAATGTAGAAAGCGCAGTCGGTTCTGCTAACCTCTACCGAACTCCAATAACAATGGTTTGTTTGGAAATGTAATAGTTCATCCGCTGCTGACGCTGCTTTGTGCAGGCTTAGTAGTGATATTATGTTGCCTGTGCGGTGCTTGCGCGTTCTCTCCCTCTACCGAACTCAAATAACAATGGCTGATTGGAAATAGAGTTTCGGCCGTTCCGCTCTCGCGGCAAGTGCTGCCTACAATTGTGCTGGGTGCGTGCAGAAAATGGAAGCAAACATCAACAGATCTTTGTGTGTGTATATATACCAGTCGCCTTGATGGCAGCAGCAGCAGCAGTCTAGTCATCGCTCTCCTTCCTTACCTCTACCAAACTCCAATAACAATGGTTTGTTTGGAATGTGTAGTTCGTGCGCTAGATACTTGCTACTCTGCTTTGAAGCTTTTAAGTTTTGGAGATTTTGTTGCCTGGTGCGGTGCTGCGTCGTCTCTCCCTCTACCGAACTCAAATAACAATGGCTGTTGGAAATAGATTTTCGGCCGGTTCCGCTCTCGCGGCAAGTGCTGCTAATTGTGCTGGTTTTGCTAAGGGTGTAAAGGTTTTTGCATCGTTCCTTTATTCCCCTGCTGCAGAACTTAAGCTGCGGCGGCGGCATAAAAAAGTCGAAAAACTCCCTCTACCGAAACCCCCATAACTTCTGGTGGTTTGGAATTAGAGTTAAGACTTAATGTTGCTGGGCTGCCGTCCGTTGTGCTGGTGCTTGCAGAAAATGAAAGCAAACATCAACAGATCTGTGCGTGTGTATATACCAGTCGCCTGCTGAGCAGCAGCAGCAGCAGGAGCAGTCTAGTCATCGCTCTCCTACCTTTACCGAACTCCAATAACAATGGTTTGTTTTGAAATGTAGTAGTTCGTGCGCTAGTACTGCTACTGCGGCTGCTGCTGCTTTCAGGCTTTAGTAGTGGCATTTGTTGCCTGGGCGGTGCTGCTTTGTAACTACATCTACCGAACACCAATAACAATGGCTGTTTGGAAATAGATTTTCGGCCGGTTCCGCTCTCGCAGCAAGTGCTGCTTACTTGTGCCTGGGTGCGTGCAGAAAATTGAAAGCAAACATCAAACAGATCTGTTGTGTGTATAATACAGATCGCCTGATGCAGCAGCAGCAGGAAGCCGTCTAGTCATCGCTCTCCTACCTCTACCGAACTCACAATAACAATGGTTTGTTTGGAAATTGTAGTAAGTTCGTGCGGCTAGTAACTGCTGCTACTGCTGCTCCTTCAGCTTTAGTAGTGTGACATTTGTGCCTGGGCGTGCTTTGCGTCGTCTCTCCTCTTTACCGAACTCCAATTACAATGGCTGTTTGGAAATAGAGTTCGGCCGGTTCCGCTCCTTGCGTAAGTGCTCGCTACTTGTGCTTGGTTTTGCCTTAAAGGTGTAAAGGGTTTGCATCGTTCCTTTATCCTCTGCAGTACTTAAGCTGCGCGGCGGCACAAAAAAGTCGAAAACTCCCTCTACCGAACCGCCCACTTAACTCTAGTGGTTTGGAAATAGAGTTAAGATTAATGTTGCTGGGCTGCCGTCCGTTGCTGGTGCGGGCAAAAAAATGAAAGCAAACATCAAAAGATGTGTGTGTGTTTGTGTATATACCAGTTCACCCTTGCTCCAGCAGCAGCGCAGGGCAGGTCTAGTCATCGCTCTTCCTACCTCTATCCGAACTCCAATAACAATGGTTTGTTTGGAAATTTAGTAGTCGTTCGCTAGTACTGCTACTGCTGCTGCTGATGCTGCTTTCAGTCTTTAGTAGTGACATTTGTTGCCTGCGGCGGTGCTGCGTCGTCTCTCCCTCTACCTTAAACTCAATAACAAATGGCTGTTTGGAAAAGAGTTTCGCGCCGGTTCCGCTCTCGTCAGCAAGTGCTGCTACTTTGTGCTCGGTTTTCTGCTCAGGGTGTAAAAGGTTTTGCCATTCGCGGATTTGTAGATTGCTAGATTGCTAGTGCTGCTCTGCGCGCGCTTAGATTTTCTTTTTCTCTTTCTTCTCCTTCGTTCGTTGCTTAGGCGCTAAACGTTTTTCAACGCAGGGATTTACCTCTAGATTCCTCTCCGATCCCTTTAACAAGATGCGGGCAGCTCTAGTTAAGGGGGGTAGGGAATTGGCATCCTGGACCGAGATCGACTTAGAGTGAAGTAATTCATTCCCGAATGAAATGAAATGAAAGGAAAGCTCGCAGGCGAAGTAATCTGAGCTACGCACGCAGCTAATCAATCTTCAAAGTTCCCTGGTGTATCGTCCTTTATTCTCTGTAGTACCTAAGCTGCGCCGGCAGGAAAAGTCGAAAACTCCCTCTAACCGAACCAACTCAGGGCCTAACTCTGGTGGTTTGAAAATAGAGTTAAGACTTACTGTTGCTGGGCTGCCGCCGTCCGTAGCTGGTGCGTGCAGAAAATGAAAGCAAACATATCATCACAAATGTTATACCAGTTTCGCCTGCTGCAGCAGCAGCAGCAGCAGAGCAGTCTAGTTCATTCGCCTCTCCTACCTCTACCGGACTCCAATAACAATGGTTTGTCTTTAGGAAATGTAGTAGTTCGGCCTAAGTACTTGCTACTGCATGCCTTACAGGCTTTCAGTCCCCAGTGACATTGCCTTGCCTGGCGTCGGCTGCCGCCCGTTTACGTCTCTCCCTCTACGGAACTCCAATAACAATGGCTGTTTGGAATAGAGTTTCGGCCGGTTCTACGACAAGAAAAGAAAAGAAGAGAACAATGACATTATTAAGATAAAAGATAAAGTGATTCATATAATATATCAAAAAAAAAAACCGGAAACAAGCTGTAACGCAAATACTAGATTGCAATAGAGTTATATATAACTGTTGCTTTACACGAAGATAAATGCTTTTCTGTAATTCGCTCGTTGACGATCTTTCATCATATTTCCCGTGATAAGTATCACCGTCCTAGTATGTTTAATGCAGCTCCCGGTACGAGGCGGCCTATCTTCCCTTCCTCTTCCTTTAGTCCTCTTAACTGTGTACACAAACGTGATGAAAATATTGGGAATAAACAACTAAACAACCTTACGTCTAAGATAAGGTTTCAGGGAGTCATACTAGGCTCGTGGGTCGACCCTGACCATTGACTCGAGTGTGCAACCATGCAATATGACGGAAATGTAACCCGTCTTGCAGTGACTTCATGTCGACAGGTCGAACGCACATTTTGCGCCTCTCCACCTTGAGAATTGAATGCGTGTGGGCACGGTAAGTAATAAGGAACTTCCAAGACAGCTATTTTTTATCAGTTAGGTCAGAATTGCGGCTTCGGTCTTGGGGTTCTTACCATCACCTCATTTCAGCCGAGTTTTTTTTCTTTAATATTTTGGGCACTTTCTCTCTTTTTTTTTAGTTGCACTAAGAGTATCGCTCATAAGTTGCCGGAAAGAAAAACTCAAAAATCGCATACTTTTCCCGGAGAGGCACTCCTGGGCAAGTATGTTTCGGTTTCTTTACTACTAAGACACTCTATGTTTATTCGGGCGTGTGTAGGCAGTTAAGGGAAACTGGTTAGGAGTCGACATTCAAACCATTTTTTAATCCAATTTTTTGGGCCCGGGCCCCAAAGCCATTAAAAGATGCACAAATGTATCTCGCCAGGGGATGTTTCAGTCACGATAGCGTTCTAACTGATATAATATCCTTAATTTGTCATTCTCTCGATCACTCCACGTTTAAGAAGATTTAATGATTACACCTGCGACGTATTAGTTAGGCGTTGAGGCTTGGCGAAAGAAATGCGTAGATCGTTGGGCCTAGGTGGCTGAGGATCCCCGGTGTGGGCGTATTTAGTGCTGGTGAAACATGATCGACTCCGCGCGAAACGACTAGCGCGGTGGTCTATGAGGTCGTTTCCCAGAATATGCTATTTATTGCTTAACCCGCCTCTACCTCGGTGGCAAAATAACATATATCTATATACTGTTCGAATCTAATTTTCCTAGACACAATGATCCCTCTGAGAGTAAATCGGGAAGCCCCCCGGACCCCTGTAGAAATCGAAGCGTCAAAGACCTCTAACCGCCCCAGTACGCGAGGAACACGCAACCCTGGAGACATAACACGTAGAAAAACGAATACAAAGTGTACTACTTAGTAAAATAATCTCTATGTAAAGCAAAAAGGTGGCATCGGGTGAAATGAGCGCTATTGGTGGCAAGAAAAGAACTTCAACTAGGTAACCACACCTTATCGCCGTAATTTAGTCGCTGCGCTAGTTGAGGATAGTTGACCTAGGAAGGTCTATCATCTAGTTGGAGTGAAGGCTATATAACCAATGTGTCTCCTTCTCGTGGCGGAATGACAATAAAGGATGACGGGATTGTTCGAACATGGGACAGTATATTCGGTAAAAGCCCTAGCTTAACGCAGAGGAAGAAACCCCATATATATAAATATAAAACACCCGCCGTGGGGATGTTTTACAAAATTGGTTTCGAGCCTGCTTGGCTATTAAGTTCGGTCCTTTCTACCAAACGTATATAAATCCCGAACTACCTGCGCTTATTATTCACCCAAGATATTATATATCCATTAAATTTTTTCTGATAACGTTCTCGATTATTAGATCGATATAACCTTGGCATATTGACTGTCAACTTCCAACTGTACTCCCTGTTAACCGTCCTTGTAGTAGGAAAAGAACTTTTCGTTTGACACTATTCGAGTCCTTGGACGTATTCGTCAGTGGGTGCGTCCAAGTGAAAGTGCGCGGTTATGTGTCTCATAAGCCTTAAAGCGTACGTTCTTAATTATAGTGACGTAGGCGGCTTTATCAGAGAGTATTAGGTAGAGAGAAAAGCAGCAATTAAATTATTTACACTTCTCGAAGGGTTAAAATAAAAAAGTTATCTCCCATTCATGAATCCAAAGCGACATATGTAACGATTCGCGTAATAATCCTTTGATGAAATCATGAAAAAAAAACTCTGATTCCAAGTCGCTTCGCACGCGCTCTTCTCGTTTCTCAGCCGATGCTGCATATAATAAGGTTAGATTCCCTTATTACCGACCCATAAAATTTAACGATTTAAGCTAGCGTGTACTGAAATAAAGTTGATGATACAACGTTTTAGCTGTTTTCTTAAGCAGCAGGAGAAAGCGTTCACGGACAGAGCAGGCTATCGTCCGTCCGTCCGTCGATTTTCTTCCTCTACCGAACTTGCAATAACTTTGCTTTCGTTTGGAAATGGAGTTTCTTCGGCGGCTTAATCAGCTGCTCTCCCTGGTCGTTTCTTCAGCTGCTGACACAGCTGCCTCCGCGCTGCGAAAACTCCCTCTACCGAACTTGCAATATACTCTGCTCCGTTTGGTATAAATGGAAGTTTTCATTATTTGTCCGCTTCTTCAGACTTGCTGGTACGCGCGTTACATCAGCTCACTACCCTCAGCAGCAGTCGTTTTTCAACCTTAATATCATCTACCGTGAAAACTCTCAATCACAATGCGAAGTTTGGAAAGTTGAGCGACGTTACTAAAGCTGCGGCATAGTTGAGATAGAGTGTACTAAATCATGTTGCTTCGCTAGTCATATTTACAGCTGATAATGTTGCATGGTTTTGTGGGCCGATGTTGTATCTTAGTCGTCTCTTCCT
>JABUQX010074047.1:12500-62500 GCA_015478945.1 Trachelipus rathkii | reverse complement strand
CCAATAAAAAGAACATTAAATAAATAAATACATTCATACATATAAGTTTTTAAATATATTAAACCATCTAATCAGGTGGACATAGGATTCTGTATAAATTGAGCAAGTTCTATATGTTTCTCCAAAGATTCAACACCATCCGAAAGGATGTAAGCATAAATACAACTTGCTGCACTAAACCATTTTTTTGCATATTTCGGTTCAACAGCACTCACTCGCTCCCGCCAGCGAGAAGTAAACGTATCCTGGCTGATAGTTATTAATGCATTTCTGTATACTGCATTATACGGGAATCCACATGTTTCAGTGTAAATATCGTAGATTACACCATGAGCTATATGAATTAAGTCCTCGAGTATGGCAACAACTTTAAGATGAGACTTTAAGTCGTTTTTCATGTTAAACAAAGCTGTTATATTTGCAGATGTCTGAACAGTGAAACCTATACACGTACGCATGAATGTGACAGCATCATTAGGTTTCCAATAGTTGCGTACATCAATACTTTTAACATTATCAGATGCAGTGAAAGCAACATCTATTCTATTATAGCCGCTCAATCTGTCACCCCTGATTTCATCAAGAGATGATGTCACAGATGATCCATACTCAGCCTTTATCCAAGCTTCGAGGCTTTCGATAATATTGAAGAATTCTTCAACTGATATGATTAAAGGTATATTACTTGCACCCCCAATTGGAACACAGGTAATATATTGCTCTCCATTCGTTTTACGAAAAAATGTAAATGACACATCGTTGGGTATTACAAAGATCCTCGTAAAGAGGACGTCTGTAGAAGCAGAACGAGAGGTCATCATATCAACACAGCGAAAAATGTCTTACTGGCGAAATTCGTATGTATAAACAACCCTTATAGGTAACGAGATTCTTTCTTTCAACCAATCAGAAGAAAGTAAACAAGAATACGACGTACGAATGAACCATATCGGTTCAAAAGGGTATATATTCTGAGCTGCCTGTTGCTGTTGTGCCAGCCAGCGGCTGCCGTTGTTGGGAGGGTGCTGCGCTTTCAACGTCTCATGCACAACATTGATTAATATGCGAGGCTTCTGCGTAATAGTTTCATTATCAATAAAGCAACATGAACTAATAAAAATACACTCGCCGAATAAGAACAAAGCCCTCATTTTCTGCACTAACATTACACAAACGTAATTTAGTCACATTAAGCATACCTTCTAACATATCAATACTAATTTTTTTAAGCTTGTCTTTTTAGCCTACACTTCTTTCTCATGAAAAGGATTTTATGCTTTATCCATTTGCATAAAGTGATGCAATACTTATTACATTTGACCCTCTGACAGGAATATGGCACTGACTTCGGGAGCTGGAGCTAGAGTATATATATATAAAATCAAAATAGCATTTATGATGTAACAGCAGCAAACAAGGTGCAACAACATACTCAACAAAAATACACGTTTTCTAATCACTGACAGCCAACACCAGGGCATCTAAAAACTCATCATTTTCTCTCTGGTCAAATTAATGTTACTGACATAGTAATATTTAATCAGATTTATCATACCTGACCACTCATTTTCATCCACGAATGGGCTCAAACATAACGTTTTGTCCAACATAACACAAAAAGAAGCCTATATATAACCATCGAATATGCTTAATAAAGTTTTGTTAAAGCTCAATGGATAAAATGTTAATCTTGAACATACCGTGTAACAGTTAACATTCCCGAAAGCCATCAGCGTGTAGTTAACAGGTCATTACAATACTGAGATATTCCATTTTTTCCTCATGATATCAGCAACAGGTGTTACTGCCTAACAAATCCTAAATAATTTCCATTAACGAGCGCCACTGGAATCACATCATCTTCACAGCTCGTTTTACGCCTGCCTAGAATAAACATAGATTACAGCAAGCCTTCTAGATGTTCCTAACATACCAGCAAACTCCAAATATAACACGTGCTGCCTCTTATATATAACTTATCGAATAAGGCGCTTAATCAACAAAGCTTTAGCGTCGGTTGCTACGTCGCAACCAACAGGGTCGCCAAATGTTAACCAATACACCCGTGTAGAACAATCAGCTAACATACCTGAAATCTCATTGTTGTGTACAATACGATAGCAGCTTTCCTCACATAACAAAGCCGCATATCTGGCCAAAAGTCCTTGTCAGTGAGCCATCAACGATGCTCAACATCTGGAACTGGCGACACACATCTTCCGCGTGTCATTCGGCGGTTTGCGAACAACGATATTGGGCAAATTCGCGCATATTCAGCTAAATCTTAATTTAGTTTTCTAACACATCATCGCCGTTAACGTCGCCCATAAAACTCAATACAACAAACAGTGTTGTTTTCAATATTGTCACAATATTTAACATAACGTACCTAACTTACGAATAAACAGTCCTACCCACCCATTCGCCTATGATCTATTGAACTATTGATTAGTCATACTTAGTTTTAACCAAACATAAAAATAAGTTCTTTTGTTTCACCCCAGCGACCAACAAGTTTAGCATCAATAGCTAACAACATACCGCGACTCAGAATTTAATGCCAGCTGCAGCCTGGTCATACTCACGTGTTATAAACAGCTAACATCCTGTACTCCCCACCAGCAAAAGTGGGCCAACAGAGTCAACACTGATATACCTCTCATCTAGCAAGCTCATCTATTACGTCACATCTTGAAGTGATCATCTTCATCAGCAGTCACCCTGTCGCATAACACATTTGACCTTATGAATAAACACTGACATACCACCAAAAACTTGGTCCCAGGATCGCCGCCTAACACACATCGCCACCCATAAAAATCATCATTTAACAAACAAAGTGTTATTTCATTGTTATATATAATCGTACTAATAAATACATCACGAGCCTTCGAGTAGGCTGAGCGCCCTGCGAGGGATCACCCGAAGCGCGTGTTGCGGGCTCACCTCCGAAGGCTAGCCTCAGCCCGAGCGGCCGAGGTCTACCTCTCCTTCGGAGGTAGCCTGCTTACACCCCCCTTCAGTGGATCCCCGCAGGAACTACAACCTTCAAGGGGCGCATCCCTTGGGTTTTCTCTCGGGAGGTAATGTTGCTTCAGATACTGTGGTTAATGAAACTGAGTATTCGTAAGTTAAGTACGTTATGTTAAATATTACTATAACAATGTGGAAATAACACTGATTTGTTAGAGAAATGATGAGTTTTTGTAAGATATTACTGTGTTTACTGACGATGATGTGTTAGAAACGTGATCCTAGGTTAAGTTTGAATAATGTCAGGTTTGCCCTGACTTTTGCTGTAATGCCTATGTTTATCTATGGTGTCAAATGGATGTTATACTGACAGGAGTGACACTTGATGAAGATGGTGTCACTCCATAGTTCAAGATGGTGGTATCTTTGATAGATTGGGCACTTTGTTAAGGATTTTGTTAGATAATAAGACTTTACATGTTGCTAATATGCTCAAAAAGTGGGAACATATCGAGTATTGTGTGACCTGTTAGCTACTTTACCTTGATCAGTAGGGAATTTTTTCAGGATGTTAGCTGTTTATTCATACGTGAGGTATGTTAGGTTTGCATTTGTACATTATATTCCTAGTCGCGGTTATGATTTGTTAGCTTTATTGATGCTAAAACTTTGTTGGTTAAGCAGATATTCGTAGGTTAGTATATAAAGAACTTATTTTTATGTTATGTTTGTCCAAAATGATACTTGAAATATGACTTGAATCAATAGTTCAATAGATCACAGGCGATTGGGACGGGTAGGGGACTGCATGGATGGGTGGTTTGATTTACTGGATTAATGAAAACTGTTTATTCGTAAGTTAGGTACGTTATGTTAAATATTACTATGACAATGTGAAAATAACACTGATTTGTTAGAGAAATGATGAGTTTTTTGTAAGATATTACTGTGTTAACTGACGATGATGTGTTAGAAACGTGAGCCTAGGTTAAGTTTTTGCTGGGTAATGTTAGGTTTGCCCTAGAATTTTGCTAATGTCTATGTTTATTCATAGGCCAATTGATGTTATACTCAAAACGAATGACACTTTGATGAAGATGGTGTTAATTCATAGTTCCAGATGTTGGTATCGTTGATAGATTGGTCACTTTGTTAAGGGATTTTGTTAGATGATGCGGCTTTACCTGTTGCTGATATGTGAGAAAAGTAGGAACATATCGAGTATTGTGTGACCTGTTAGCTACTTTACCTTTGACAAGTAGGGAATTTTCAGGATGTTAGCTGATTATTCATACACGAGGTATGTTAAGTTAGCATTTGTACATTATATTCTTAGTTGCGGTTATGATATGGTAGCTTTATTGACGCTAAAGCTTTGTTGGTTAAGCATATATTCGATGGTTAGTATATAAAGAACTTATTTTTGTGTTATGTTTGGAAGTTTTTGCTGGGTAATGTTAGGTTTGTCCTAGAATTTTGCTAATGTCTATGTTTATTCATAGGCCAATTGATGTTATACTCAAAACGAATGACACTTTGATGAAGATGGTGTTAATTCATAGTTCCAGATGTTGGTATCGTTGATAGATTGGTCACTTTGTTAAGGGATTTTGTTAGATGATGCGGCTTTACCTGTTGCTGATATGTGAGAAAAGTAGGAACATATCGAGTATTGTGTGACCTGTTAGCTACTTTACCTTTGACAAGTAGGGAATTTTCAGGATGTTAGCTGATTATTCATACACGAGGTATGTTAAGTTAGCATTTGTACATTATATTCTTAGTTGCGGTTATGATATGGTAGCTTTATTGACGCTAAAGCTTTGTTGGTTAAGCATATATTCGATGGTTAGTATATAAAGAACTTATTTTTGTGTTATGTTTGGATAAAACTTTGTTATGTTTACAATTATTCGGTGGTTTGTATGATAATTGGTCAAGATTATGATAAATCCTTGTTAAATATTACTATGTCAATGTAAAATTAACGTTAATTTGTTAGAGAAATGATGAGTTTTTGTAAGATATTACTGTGTTAACTGTCGAAGATGTGTTAGAAACGTGAGCCTAGGTTAATTTTTGTTGAATAAATGTTAGTTTGCCTTAGACTTTTTGCTATGAATATGAACATCATCGAGTAGCTCACTGGATTTATATATATATATATATATATATATATATATATATATATATATATATATATATATATATATATATATATATATATATATATATATATATATATATATATATAACTCAGCTCCCAAGTCTATACAGTGCTGTCAAATCACCTCTGTATGATACGCAGTTGCCAGATTTACCAGTTTGTTTAATAAATATAATAAGTATTGCATCACTTTATGTAAATGGTTAAAGCATAAAGTCATTTTCATGTTTCATGTTGAAATTTTCTGAAAGGGGGGTGTAGTCTAAAAAGAGATAAGCTTAAAAATAAAATTAGTATTGATATGTTAGAGACATGCTTGAAAAAACGTGTGACTAGGTTACGTTTTGTTTGTAATGTTAGTTACTTACTATTGGCAAGTATGGAACTTTGTTAATGATAGCAGTTTATTCGGGCTTAAGGTGTGTCAGGTTTGTCGTTGTACATTATTTTATTAGTTCATGTTACATCATGTTAGCTTTATTGATGTGGAAAGCTTATTACGCTAGAGTATATTCGTTGGTCAGTATGATAATTAATCAATGTTGTGATAAATGAGACGTTGAAATATAACACAGGAACCTTACCTCTACAACAACAACAACAATAACAACAACAGCCACAGCAACAACAACAACAACAGCTCGAACAACCTCGAGAATATATACCCTTTTGAACTGATATGGTTCATTCGTACGTCGTATTCTTGTTTACTTTCTTCCGATTGGTTGAAAGAAAGAATCTTTATTACCTAAGGGGCGCGGTTGTTTATATCACGGAATTTCTCACAGTAAGACATTTTTCGCTGTGTTGATATGATGACCTCTCGTTCTGCTTCTACAGACGTCCTCTTTACGAGGATCTTTGTAATACCCAACGATGTGTCATTTACATTTTTTCGTAAAACGAATGGAGAGCAATATATTACCTGTGTTCCAATTGGGGGTGCAAGTAATATACCTTTAATCATATCAGTTGAAGAATTCTTCAATATTATCGAAAGCCTCGAAGCTTGGATAAAGGCTGAGTATGGGTCATCTGTGACATCATCTCTTGATGAAATCAGAGGTGACAGATTGAGCGGCTATAATAGAATAGATGTTGCTTTCACTGCATCTGATAATGTTAAAAGTATTGATGTACGCAACTATTGGAAACCTAATGATGCTGTCACATTCATGCGTACGTGTATAGGTTTCACTGTTCAGACATCTGCAAATATAACAGCTTTGTTTAACATGAAAAACGACTTAAAGTCTCATCTTAAAGTTGTTGCCATACTCGAGGACTTAATTCATATAGCTCATGGTGTAATCTACGATATTTACACTGAAACATGTGGATTCCCGTATAATGCAGTATACAGAAATGCCTTAATAACTATCAGCCAGGATACGTTTACTTCTCGCTGGCGGGAGCGAGTGAGTGCTGTTGAACCGAAATATGCAGAAAAATGGTTTAGTGCAGCAAGTTGTATTTATGCTTACATCCTTTCGGATGGTGTTGAATCTTTGGAGAAACATATAGAACTTGCTCAATTTATACAGAATCCTATGTCCATCTGATTAGATGGTTTAATATATTTAAAAACTTATATGTATGAATGTATTTATTTATTTAATGTTCTTTTTATTGGAAATTATATGTTATACACCTGAAAACATGTTTTACTGCCCCTTTATGTACGCTTTGTTGTTTAAGATGTTGGGGCTGGCTGTTTATTCGTGTAGCCGTTGTGTGTTAAGTATGTTATGTTCATAGTTTAGCTTTACAGAGAATAAAAACTTTACTTTGTTTGTCTTTGCCCAATAGGTATTATGCTAGTGTTAAGTGTGGATCTTTGTTAAGGTTAGCAGTTTATTCTTGCTTAAGATGTGTCTGGCTTGCCTTTGTACATTATATTCTTAGTTCAGTTGATGCTATGTTAGCTTTATTAATGTGAAAACTTTGTTACGTTATATGTTAGTTACTTTACTGGTGTTAAGTGTGAAACTTTGTTAACGTTAACCATTTATTCCTGTCTAAGATGGGCTAAGTTTCTCGTTGTGGGTTATATTCATAGTTCAGATGATGCTAAGTAAGCTTTATTACTGTGAAAACTTTGTTACGTCAGCATATATTGTTTGATCTTTGTATAAAGAACTTGATTTTATGTTATGCTTATCCAAAAATGATACTCAAAATGTGACCTTAATCAATAGATCAATAGATCAAGGATGGTCCTGAGGGTGCCCTGATGCTGGCTGGATGGTGGTTTGATTTAGTGATTTACTGCTTTAGGGTATGTAAAAACGTAAATTTGTAAGTTATAAACATAAAAAGAATAAGAAATTTTATTTCTTGATGGTTCTGAAACCATTATTTTCGAAATCTACAGACTCGAAAACATATATAAGACCGCCAACATTGTATCATTACACTAATATTTAATAACTCTGCACCGCATTGGAGCCAGCACCGATGCATCTGTCAACTCCTACTCCTCCTTCCTCATTCTTCTTCCACCTTCCTCATTCTTTCCCTCCCTCATTCCTCCTTCTTCCTTTCTTCTTCTTGTTTTTTGCACTCTGTGCTCTTTTTTCAGTCGAGACCCCCCTAATGGGGGGTCCTAGACACCCTACACGGGCTTATAACCATCATATTCGAACTCTACGACCTCGATAACCCTTATAAACACCCCAACATTGTTGTTATACGACTGTTTATTAACTCGGCACCGCAGTGGCTCCAGCACCGGTGCCGGAGCCAACTCCTTGAATTCCTATACCAAGTCTTTCTAGAAACTCAACTCTGAATCCTCTCACCAAATTTCAGCTTTCTACGTCAATATTTAATGTTTTAATGGGGGTGGGTCCCCCCTTCGGGGGGACCCACGCAGGCGTAATTTCGTATACACCGAGGTTATGTTACCATCTAACCATCCTCCAAATTTTAAGCACGATCGGAGGCAGGCTGGCTCTCAACGTCGAAGTTGGAACCGGATGCGAAGACGCGGCCATGGCGGAAAGCAACGTCGGAGTGCGTAAAAAAGATCCCTTACAGGATCGTAGCTGACTAGACCTGATTTCCTTCGAAATCGAATCTTCGACGTAATAATAATAATAATAACATCGGATGTATGTGCACGCACGCGCGCACTGCTCTCTCTCACACGCATCGAACACCTGGGTCGATGATTAGCCGTTAGGCTTAACTCAATCTCGGATTTGGAAAGCCAAAAGGGCATAAACGCGGGCGTAGCGGCTACGCTCTCGGGGGTGACCCCCCATAAGGCGATCTGTATGACTTGAAATTTACACGGATTCGTCCTTATCCCATATATAGATTATATTCCAAGTTATCTCTATTCCTTCATATAGAAAAGGCTGGTCTCGCTCAAACTGTCGCCCAATCTACTGTATATATATATATATATATATATATATATATATATATATATATATATATATATATATATTTAAAGAGTATATATATATATATATATATATATATATATATATATATATATATATATATATATATATATATATATATATATATATATATATATATTAAAAATAAAGAGAGATATTTTTTTTTTTATTTTCAAAGTTGTTTTAATGTTAATTAAAATAAAATTTCAGCTGGGAGCATCGATAAGGAAGATAAAAATTTTCCTGCTTTTTTTGTCAGTTTCCTTGAGGATGATTGGAAGTAAATTAAAAAAAAAAAATAAAAAAATCATAAGTTAACATTGGTAACTATTTTAAATAATTAATACAATATCAACATTTTTTGCTTAAGTACTAATAGATGAGAATTTGTAATGCAATAGTATTATACAATATGCACACGAATTCAGCTCTTCTTCGTCAGTATTGTATAGTAAAGAATTCGAATTATAATAGTACTGTAATATATTCATAACATTCCTTGTTTAGTAAAAATATTAAAGAAATTGTAATATAATATACTATATTATATTCATACGATTTCAGTTCTTCTAGTTCAGTACTACACAGAAAAAAATTCGAAATGTAATAGTGCTGTGAGACATTCATAACATTTTAGCACTTTTTGTTTACTACAAAATTGTAGAGAAATTGTAATATGATATTGATATGTAATGCTCATACTGTTTTAGCACTTTTGGTACTATAAAAAAGAATTGGTAATGGAAAAAGTATTATACAAATTCAAACTATTCCAGCACTTTTTGAATAGGACTGTAGAGTAAGGAATTCACAATGTAGTACTAGTATTGTACTATTCGATTTTCATGCGATTTATAGTTCTAAAATAGTTAAAAGAAAATGTTTCTTTCTTTCTTATCAGTATAACTATAAATTGATTGTTTTTATTGTACGTAACTGTTTTGATTAAATACAAATTAACCAAATTTAAAATAATGGCAGATAGTTTATAGCGTGTAAAAATTGCTTATAGGGTAACTAATGAAAGTAATTAGAGCCTACTTTATTCTATTTACTTATGACGTATTGCCGTATTGGTAACTATATAACCTAACGTGTAAGTGGAGCAAAGAATAGACTACATATAGAACTCAAATGCATACTTCTGCTGCTCCACATGGTGTACCAACGGCAAGAGAACACCGAGTCACAAGGCATAGGTCAGGCTCGATCACTCGTCCGAACTTCACTTAGCAATTACCTAGAGAAGATTCCCTTCTTTAATAGGGCTATGCCCGTGGGATGTGAAATTTAAAAATAAATTTAAAAAAAAATAATAATGTGAAAAGCACAACAATATTATTATTATTATTATTATTATTATTATTATTATTATTATTATTATTATTATTATTATTATTATTATTATTATTATTATTATTATTATCTATTATTATTAATATTATTATTATTATTATTATTATCATTATTATTATTATTATTATTATTATTATTATTATTATTATTATTATTATTATTATTATTATTACATATTGTTTTTGTTATTATTATTATTATTATTATTATTATTATTATTATTATTATTATTATTTCCCAGAATGGTTTTGGGCGGAACAGGAACCGAAATTTTTTTTTTCTGTGGAGCCGGAGCCAAAAATATTTTTACTATAAAATAAAGGTGTTTCAGCAGGATCCGAATTTAGAGATATTTTGAAAAGACTGAGGCGGAATTGGAGTCGGAACCCAAAATGTAATCGGCTTTTCTAAACCCTGAATAAAAAGTAGCCTGTTGAATTCATTCCTCACTTCCAACAAGTCTGTGATAATTTTTGTTAAATGATGAATTCAAGAATTAGGTCCAGGAATTCAGACTCTAATCCCCTCACAGTATCACAATTTCCATACATGCAGTAACTACAAACTCCTTCAGGACAGCATCTTCTGCTACACCTTCAGTATCGACAGCAGAAGCCATCGCTTTCACGTTGTGCTGCGCAAGTTGGCAATCGCTACGGCAAGAGAAATAATGTCCATCACAGAAAGAACTTCAGTTTAATGAAGCGATAATTCATCTTCAAGAGGAAAATCTACAGCCCTTTTAAGAACCTGTTTGTTCAAGGTATGCTCAACTTTTCAAAGTAGGAGTGTCCTGAAGTGGCTGAAAAGTAGATTACTTTTTTAACTTTACTTCGTTGAAAATCTCATAGAAATAATAAGAGATTATTGCACTTTCCGTTCCGCCACCAAATCTATAATTTAATATTTCATCACTGAAAGAATATGTATACAAGGAAATGATATTGGTTCTGAGTTCTGATTTGAGTCTTTGCCAATTTCGAGAAAAAAGAACTTTGATTTTTTCAAAACAAAAACCAGAACACGGAGAAAAACATTTAGCGCACCTTAATCTGATTTGTATGTCCTATTGTAGCTTTTGGTAGGATTTTATTAAAATTAATTCTAATTAATTCTAATAAATAAATCTCAATGTAGTAATATTATATATTATTATATATATTTAACTATTAGATTATTGTTTATTATTATTATTCTTATTATTATTATTATTTATTATTCATTATTATTATTATTATTATATTTAATTATTCATTATGATTTATTATTATTATTTATTGCAATAGTAACCAAGACAATATATTCAAATGAACAAGTAAATTTTGTAGCAGTTTGCAAAAATACAAAATAAACCTGTATTAGAATTTTTTTTATTGATGTTATTTTATATTTTACTTGAGTCAAGTCTGCAAGTCTGCAAGTCTGCAGCCTTGGTTGAAAATCCTCGATATTAATTCATTTCAAATGTAAGTTATATAAGATAAATAATTAATTCCTCAACAATATAAAATATGAAATAATTAATTACTGGTAGTATAGATAAAAGAATTAGCTCTTCACTAATGAATATAAAAAATTCTTAAATTCTTTTAGAAGTATGTATATAATTCCTGATTCTTTGGTAATTGTAGATAAAAGGGTTAAGAAAATCCCACTGAAAATGTATAAAATTATTAATTGTGATATATTTTCAGAATGGTTCTTGTTTATAAAAAAATACATAGACACGATGAATCATCGTGGTCTCGTTACATCAACGAATTTACTTCTCAAGCATGGTGTGCTGTAGTCCTTTCGTATATTTTCGGGCTTATTTGCTTGAAAGTCATAAACATGAAGAATCCTCAAAACAAGTCCCACACCAATAGTGATATTTTCATTCTAGTTTCTTCTTATTGTATCAACAGAGGTAAAAATAATAGAATCTGAATATAATTTCTAATAATCTAAGTAAGTAATTTTGGATTACAAATAATTCAAGCTACTTCTAGGCAATATCTGGTCGATAAAGGATGAAGTTTTCTGGGCAGTCAAGGGAAGAAGAAGATTTTTCTTTGCATAACAATAATGATAACGATGACGATGGATAGGTAATAATAACAAGAAATATAGTAGTAGTAACTGATGAATAGCGATAGTGTCTATTAATTATTCTATATTAGTTTTGTAATTTGTTTATTAGAGCGTAATTAGCGTTCACAATAGTTATGTTTAAAATTAATTTATCGTGCATGTAGTTGAAATTATATGATATCGTACATTAAATCTCTTTAATGGTTAGTGAAATATTACAATGATAGGGTAAGTGATGTATGTATGTATGTATGTATGATGTATGTATGTATTTATGTATTGTAAGTATATGTATGTATGTTATGTATGTATATGTTAGATTATTTTAATTTTTTGTTATTTTATATTATTTAATAAAAGCCCAGGTATAGCTCAGTGGTAGAGGCCATCGACAAAAAGCTAGGGTCCCAGGTTCCTATACTGGATCGGGTGAGAGAATGTGAGCTATTATCTCTCCTTTTGCTTGGCTTCGTCCTGCTCGGTATGAGACATGTCAATATGAGTGACAAATTGATGACAGTGAGCGGCGCTGTTATCTGTGACAAAAAGAGCACTTATTCTTATCATACTTTTAAAAAATACACTGCATAATTTTGTAAAATGGGCTGTGTTCAAAATAATTCATTGCCAATCAATTACGCAAATGCAATTTTATTTAAATAAACATGTCTTAACTATTGAAACATTGACACTGAAGAAAAACAAATGTTACTTAATTGTTAAATCACCAGAAATTTTTTTTGAAAATGATTGCTAAAACAAGAATAAAATACTTTATTTATGTTATAAATTTTTTCATCATTTTTATGAGCGAAACTGATGAAGAGGTTTTAAAACTCACATCATGGTGAGAAGTAGGCATTTATGTTGAAAGATCTTTGAAAGGCAATGGGAGTTTTATAAGATCGACACTAAAGAGAGTTAATAAGAAAATGCGAAGTAGGTCATGTTGAACCAGTTAAAAGGGGTAATTGAAGAACAAAAAAATAGAGAAGACACTGACTTTATATTGGTAGATGAAACAGCCTTTAATTGAAGAAACGATAGACAAAAAAAAATTTTTTTTCAAACCTTACCTATATATTATATATTTTATTATATATATATATATATATATATATATATATATATATATATATAATATCATTAATTATACTATATATATGATATATATATATATAGATAACTATATTATAATAACGACTGCTTGTTATCTTATGTCGCTATTGGGTTTTTAATCATTACTGTTTCTTAGATGAACGTGATTGCTTGCACCGAGGATTCATAGACAAGTTTTGTATTTGTACATGTAGATACTTAATTCCAGTCCCGGCACAAAAAACAGTTTCAAAACCAGAATGCCCTTTAATATAATACACGGCTTCAGGTATTTTAAGATTACTAACACCTCAATCTTTTTTAGTTAAATCAAACAATTTGACATATTACAGAAAAACAACAACTATAACTTAGACTTCACCAGCCCGAAAATAATCGTGAACCTAACGTATGAACCGAGTATTTTATATACATTTTAACAATAAGCACACACTTTTAATATTTTGCTTATTAAATACAAATAATAAACATAAATATACAATTTTAATTTTAACATATTTTCAACAACATCCTGGTTGAGTAGTTGCATTCCTTCTGTATTGCTGTACCATTTCTGTTCGAAAGAGGCACAGTGCGTATACTTGCTTCCACTTTCGCCGAAAATCCATAAGCATCCAAATGGAATTCAATTTTCCAGTTTATTGATCCATGATCTTAGGTGAAAGACAGAGAATTGTGAGTGATATGTGACCAAAAGGCACAACTGTAGTTGACATCTACAATTGAAGAAACATTAAATATTTCCCCAACATGGTGATTTTTAGCTACTTCAATTCTCTCAATCGAAAACCACATCTGAGACCAATCCCTTCGTATTGTAGGTTTTCTTTTTATCTTGAGAACAAGCTAATTTCTTTTGTTTACCAACTTGAAGGATATTTAAGGGGTGGCGGTTGGTTGCTTTATATAGTTAATTCGACATCGACCGCTTTTTCTTTTGTTACTTCCAGCGCATTTTCCTGAAATCATCAGAAATGTACAGATGGGCCATTGTAACCTTACATCCTTCCATAGAAATTCTGATCCAGAGAAACATAAAGTGACTTAATCATTACTGGGCATCCATTCCTCTGATGCAATATTGCTGGGTTATCTCTGATGACTAGCAAATCTTTGTATTGTTATGCTCTTATATAGCGAAACTCTCTATTGAAACTAAATACTTTGATCGTTTGTTGCATTGTAATATGACTAATACTTAGGTACGTATCTGTTTCAAAAATAGATTGATTTAAAGAATAAGATTCAGTCAGTTTGATTTTGGTACAAATATAGAGCTTCCTATTTGACGATTTATTCATATTTATTTACATTACTACAGCCCATCTGTTAAATACCAGGACAGATAAGGACAAAATGATATTCTTTGATAAAGAAAGGTACAACCGATCAGAAGTAAAATGACTTCTTTCAATGCTCTGCTTTGCTTCTCCAAAAAGCAGTTCACCTTGTTTCTTTATACTACTTTCATTATCTTCTGTTTTAATTCTAATAAGCATTTTTTTTCATTCGGACTTGACGGATGAAATTAAAACATAGTCAAATTTATGAAAAGTTATGTAAGGTTCCTTTTTATCTTCTCCGCTTTTAACTTGCAACAGTTTTAAAATATGAAGCTGATTTAAGCGTACTAAATTTCAGTTTTCTTTATCAATGAAATTACAGCTTTCAAACACAAAATTCAAAATTTTCCCAATATCTATAGCATTAGACCGAAATTTCTTTCCGAAGCAATTCACCTTTTCTGCAATATATTACAGATATTGTTGCCTTTTCGTTTTCATCTAAATCGGAAATATCTAAGTTGTTAACAACTATAGTGCTTGTTGATACGTTTAGAGGGTGCATGGTCGTCATAAAAACGTCTATCAGTTTTCCTTTTAAATTTAGTTTTTTAAACAGCTTATCACTCATGTATACTTTAGTACAGTATGGATTCATTCCTAAATATATCAATACTGTTGTATTACCAACTAGAACCTTCACATTAACAGGAACAGCAGGATGTACATCTCTTTCTTTGTGGCGAACACAAGCAACTGTTTTGTTTGTCGTACTTTTCCAGTAGTCCTTTTTTTCCCATATTTAGAAATCCTTCCTGCTTGTGTTATTACATTTTACGTTTTCATTGGGTTGAAGCTGCTTTTCAATAGATATGTAATGTCTTTAATTTAAAATTATTTACAAAAGGTATAGTATCTCCTTTGAAGTTTCTAACACTAAATTTAATTTCCTTTATTACAATTTTGCAATTAGACGTCTTAAAAACCTTAAAAGCAAAAGTTTATAATGTTAAAATTTATTTTGTATCCCTATGTCTCTTATTGAAGAATTGCAGTTATGTATGTTGGATTTGATTTCTTGTCAAATTATACATATGCTCATTTTGGATCCATAGGTTTTTACCGGTAGTTGTAAAAAATAATTTACTTTAGTTGAAGCTTCCTTTGAATCCACCTTTCTTCTTTTATTTTATGTTGCTATAAAGTACATTAATTTTAATAAATCTGGATTGTGACGAACACCAAACATAGGAAAGTCATTAAAAATTTTCAATTCGTTTTTACTTTCCCTGATTTGGGATTTTTTTCTACAACTATATCCCTAATTTTTAGGACACATTCTAAATATATAATCATGTAAATGTTCATTTAGATCTATTGAGATGATTTAATGGTGATAGATAATAATCCATGTATTGAAACTATAGAAAAATAGAAATTTCCCCCTCTTGCCTCCTCAATCATTTTATTCTTATTGATTACCAATATTTAGTTTTCACAAAGATAAGAAACAAAAAGGACCTTACATTCTTTACACAAATCCTTTCCTTAAAAATGTCAAGGGCCTTATTTTGCATACTTTGCCATCCTTCCATTACAGCTCCTTAACAAGTTGCAAAAGGAAGACACATGTTGTAATACTTTTTGTAGGGTAATGACAGTTTATTCAAGTCATTCTTCCACAAGCATCCTGCATCATTGATGTAAAAATCATGGATAAAGGCATGAAATTGAGGTGAGGTACCCATGTAACAAATCAACAAAAATCCTGCACTGTCCATGCATTGGGTGTAAATGTTTTACTTGGTTTTTTGCAACGGCACTCATAATTTATTGAAGAGAACCAATTATCCTAGTTACGTTCATGATGAGTATGTTTAGGCACATCACATCAGAATATAAATATATCCTTATCATGGATTAGTTCACTGCCACCCAGTTTTAAGTTTACAGGATCTAGTTTGAATTTTCCACATCTAGAATTTTATTTTTATGAACGAAACACTTTTCGCCACCGCTATGTTGTGAAGATGCCTATTCCAAAACCCTAGCCATAGTTGTTTCATATGCTTGTTCATAACTATATTCTTTAATTTCCCCAATTTCCTTTAAGTTTATTTTCCATACGATTATTTTTTGTTTTTGAATACGCCTTGCCTTGACTTTGTTGTGTTTCCTTAACTAATTTGTGAGCCTTTTATCCATTTTTTTACAACAACACGTTCACGTTTGACAACTTGTTTTTCCTTTTTTGCTGCTTACAAATCTTTTGACTTAAATATAGGGCTACTCATATGCCTTTCCCATGTGCTGATGAGTTGAAACATACCCTAATTTTATAGAAGACAACCACGACCCTAAGACCATTGAAATTGAACAACTTACCTTACTAATGATTGACACATATATTAAAAACAGATTTATCGGACAGTTTTTTTAGAGCTTTAGGTTTTATCTGACCAAATATCTTGACTAACTGAGATATAAACATTTTAGTTTATTCGTAGTGTTTATTACACTCTAAATTGAACTATTCGGATTACCAGGAATCGTTTATATTTAACCCTAATATAAATATTTAACATTTCTTCATATAAAGTTTTAAACTGAAATTCCATCTATGAATTATTTTAACATTATACCAACTTGGAATCATGATCCCTAAAAGTGTTTATTGGTTTCCAGCTACGATTATTGACCAGCCTAGTTTTACTGTAGGATAGTTTATTTTACAAGCTTCGTTGTTGACATTAGACTCATTCTCTTTATATGAATATTCCCTATCACAAGTGTCACATTTTTGGTTATTATAATTTAATACTTTGAATATAATGAGATAATATTAGACAAGTTAATTTTGACTCACATCTTGGTTACATAGTGAAGCAGGCTGTCTAAATTAGAAACTAATTTTTAACAATTGTTTTGAAATATTAATAAGACTTCATAACTTTTACAGACGCATTTTTCGAGTACCTGGTTTTAAGACCAGGATGTGTGAAGGAGGGATTTAATAAAGTTGTATTGCAATATATACTTAATAAACGCCAAAACGCA
Source organism: Trachelipus rathkii (assembly GCA_015478945.1). Classification (NCBI taxonomy): domain Eukaryota; kingdom Metazoa; phylum Arthropoda; class Malacostraca; order Isopoda; family Trachelipodidae; genus Trachelipus; species Trachelipus rathkii. Next base: position 45,062 of record JABUQX010074047.1, on the reverse strand, counting down.
CAACAACAGTTCAAAACAGAATGCATTTTAATTATAAATTACCAAGACCTTAGGATTAAAGATGATACAGACTAAATCTTTTAGGTTCAAACCAGCCATCATCAATTGAACCAGAAAAACAACCAATAAAAGTTTGTTATAAATATCATATATATATTATATACTATATAAGATTATATAATAATATATATATCTAATAATATATTATATTATATCATATACTATATATATTGCATATATACAACACAACTATATATATTATATATATATATATAGCGAAGCCACATTAACAGATCAGGTGTTATTGGCGGAGGAAGAGAAGATATCAATAACTTTGGTGGAAATAATTTTAACAGACCTGGCTTAGACAGATTAGAAAGTTTAACAAGACCTAACCGACCCTCAGGATTTCCAGAGTTTACAAGTTCTCTAACTAAACCAGGATCTTGTCCAGTTGTAAGACCACTTTGTCCGGATAGTTTGAGGATTGGTCCGATTCTTTGTGAATTTGACAATGACTGCAAATTTGGTGAAAAATGTTGCTTTGATAGATGTTTAGAAGGAAGGGTTTGCAAAAAAGCCTTGTAAATGTCTCAAAATGTTATAAAATAAAGACGCTACGAAAAATTATTTTTAAAATATATATAAAAATATAATATTTAAACATAAAATATAAAAAAACGATATAGTATATATTTATGTTTTATTATTTAAAAAATATACTATAATAATTATAAGCGACATTCTGCGAATGGTTACCAAAAATGCATAAGTTGGATTCAAATCGTACAGGATCTCGTACCAAAAGTGTGCGAAAAATCTACTAAATGTACTTACTGCCAAATGTACTAAATTAATTTATTGTATTTAATAGCTTCTGTTATACTGAATTTTAAAATAATATTTACAATAAAATAAATAAAAATAAAAATTCGTTTTTAATTGCAGTCCAATTATTATTATTATTATTATTATTATTTTATTATTATTATTATTATTATTATTATTATATTATTTTATTATATCTATTTATCTATTATTTTTTTTTTTATTTGCATACCTATATCATTATATCTATATCATCTAATCCACTCTAACAGGAACTAATATGAGTATTATATATTAATTTATAATTATGACTCATTTTAGAATAGCAGATATATTTAGTTGATACTATTTATTTATTATAATATATAGTATCATAATATTGATGATTTGAGTAGTTATGTAGTATTATATCAAGTGTATAGAAGCAAGTCAGTTGTATATATTTATCTTTGCTAACGTAAGTCTAGTACAAGTAGTTAGTTGCTTGAATAGCAAATTATAAATACACTAACGTATGTATATTTATATTAATATACTATATATATATATATACTCACATATAAAATATTATAATATATATATTATTCTATATAACTATATATATTATATCATATATATATATATAATATATATATATATATATATATATATCATTATATAGAATATTCCTAGATACTAATATATATATTAAAAATTTTTTATTTTACTGTCTCAATTAAGCATAACTTTTTTTTTGGGGGATCATTGGGGGTCACATAGGGGGGGGAGTGATCCATTTAGCATTAAAATTTTTTTAAAAAAAGATATATCGATAAAAAATGCTGATAATATCGAATATTTCATATCAGAATTATATTATAAGAATCGATTACTTGATTACTTACATTTCAATAGCCAAGTCAAATAAAATATCGATTGATGTACATCGAATACTAAGATCGATTTACAGGAAAGAATTTTATTTTTTTTATTGAGAAAATATTTATAGTTATAATTATTATTATTTATTATTATATTATTATTATTATATTATTATTATTATATTATATATTATGTATTTATATTTATTATTATATAATATTTTATTAATTAATTATTATTATTATATATTATTTTATTATTATATCTAATTATATTATATTATATTAATATATTTATATATTATTATTATTATTGCCTATTATTATTATTATTATTACACTACTCAAGAAAGATTTTGAGACATAAATGAAAATAATTGTTTCTAGTCAATTTCGGTACGATGAAAACGAATATGATCTTAGAAATGAATATCACAGGGAAAAATTTCCTAAAGGAACAAAATCAAAATGATAAACAAGTATTCCCAATGACATGTATCAAAAGCTTTCATCATAACAAAGCAAATATATATACTAATATAATATATATAATATATTATATTATATTGATAATATATAATATACATAATAGTATATGTATATAGATATATATATATACTATATATTAATATATACATATATATAGCGATATTATATTATTTCTACCATAAAATGTTAGCATAGAGTATTATTATTACTATATTGGCGTATATATATTGGCAGGGGGCCATGGCCCCCTCGAAATTTTCTAGAAACTAAAAATAATGTTTACATAGCATTATTCCGTTATAATATGCATAAAGGCAGAAGTAAATTGAGCCAATATTGTAATAAGTTGTCGTCGTTAGGAACAATCTTCGTTAAGTCCATTAGTTAAAACTAAACTTGATACCATCAGAAATAGTAAGAAATGAAAATTAGAATTTAGCTTGATTTTTTTTGTGTATATTAATTAATATCTATATATTATATGTATATATTATTAAGCGAGCTAAAGAGAAATCAAGATTCCCGAAGAAATACAACCCAGCGGATTCCGTAACGTCCGGACCCAGGCAGATCTTATTACGACACACGTCCATTTGTTTCATTACGGCATGTTTTGTCGGTGATGATTTAATGAAGCGAGCGGATTAGGAGAGACGGTTTGTTGTAAATTTTCCTTTTGCGAGTGGTTGTATGACCGAGACGGGATGTGAATGAGCTGGCTCATATGTAGAAATTAAAAATATTTGCTGTGTAACTATTTTACAAGGAGGACCCCGATCAAAGCCCAAAAAGATTGTAAAAGCAGAGATGAGATTAAAGCATGGCCACTTCACAGTCACTAGGTTCCACCAAAGAAAGCACACACACACACCGTGCACTGTTTTCCGCCGAGATTCAACTCACTATTCCCCAACATTTACCTCTGTCTGTGTTGCATGAAGTTACATGGCGCAGAATTTCTAGCCCTTCGAGTTCTGTTTTACATGGCTTAATGTAGAAAGGAAGTCTGCTGATGTGAGATATGACCAGAAGAGTTACTGAAAGGCCTAGTTTTTATAAAACAATACTGGTTTGGAGATTTGAAAACTTATTTGGACTTGACCTCCTCTACATACATCTGCAACCTATTTGAAACTTAATAAAATTGTAAAGATGTTATCTCGGACTGCCCCCTCACTCTTCATGGTAAAGCTTATGCATTAGATAGCTATTAACAATTTATCACTAAATAGAATCTTTGGTGAAAGGCCCGTCATTCCATAATACTATAACTCTGCGTTCCATTTCTTATGAGGAAATTTAATATTTTGTCCGTATCCATATATCTAATATTTATTATAACTTCATAAATATATATAAAAATTCTCCTTTATATATAAATACATTAAATCAATCCTTACCATAACTAACAACCAACACACTCCCAATATATATAAAGAACGATTTTGTTTTTAAAAGCCCCCCCACACCGACAAAAAAATCATTCACTGCTGGGAATACGCCACGTATCTCTAAACTACTAACATTAATATATATAATTATAACTCACATATATAATCATTATAATATAATATATTATATATATATACCTATATCACGTGTAATTGAATATAGTTATCATATACCTATATTATGTCTATAGCATATATTATCTATTATCTTCATTACTAACCTCTATTATATACTAGTAAATAAGCAATTATAGTCTCACTGCATACACCACACACCATCCTCCATAAAAAAATAGGGCTGTATCTCGTTTCTAGCTCACGGACTGAGCCTTCCCGAACCACCCCGGCATTGAGCACATTTCTGTTGTTCAGGTGGGATGTATTTTTACTCAGCTACCTTCATGGTGTTTATTTTTTTTTTTTTTTTTTTTTTTTTCTTTTTTTTCATTTTTTTTTTTGATTTTTTTTAAAAATGATAGGCAAACACACCTGTTGAGCCCTCTCTGTCCGTCGCTCCATTTCTGTGTGTTATAAAAGCGGCTTTGTTCAATTATTTTTCATCCGGTGATGAATCGCAAATCATCGCTCGCGTTTATATCTTCGCAGTCTCGTCGTTGTCGCGTTTTAATCGTCGCGTTTCATTCTAACACACTTCCGCGGAGTCCCGTCGCTTCGTAGCACAAGAACCAGCACCAAAAGAACCGCTAAGTAGCGAAGGCAATAAGCCTAAGCTAGCTGCTTCATACGTTCTGTATTATTTTATTTATATTTAACTTAGAAAAACGAGAGTAGGCAAGCTTATTTATATATTTTTTTACTAAGAGACACGCTGTTTTTTAAAAGACTAACCATTATATATTATGTATCTATAACAGAATAACACGCCATACATATTACGATAGAAATATATAAGATATATATATATTATAATCTATATATATTAATATATATTTATATAATATAATATAATATATATAATAATATACATTTAATATACACACACACCCACACACAACCACACACACACAATCACCACCACAACACACACACAACACCAGCACCCACGTCGGGTCCTGCACCCACACATATCCCACCCGATCCCTTTTTAATCATCCTTCTAACGCACACGTTACCCTTACCAACTCTCATTGCCTCCCGAACTTTATATCTCGATGTTCTCGACTTCCTGTTCATAAATCAAAATATATAACCACCAAAGATACGAATACCCACCACTCGGGCAAATTTATGACCTTTAGTCTTTTCTTTTAAGACGATTGTTAAAATATAAATTAATTCCAGTGTATAAAAGTCAAATGTCCGCGTTTCCATAATAATTATAATAACTTATTATAATAATGATATAACTTTCACATCTATTATGACATTCAACTAATTTATATATTACGGTGTTATATCTTATCATACTCATAACATACCAACTATCACTATTATACTATAATAAACACACTACACAACCTATATAATTATAACAATATATAATATATACATTATATTATATATACAGCCTATATATATATATATGGTATTAATATAGTATATATATATATATACTATACCTATACACCACCATTATCAACACATATCAATTATCTTCAATAAACGGCACAGCAAGCCCGGGAATATCAGAATACGCCGGACGCGGGGCGAGAGAAGAAAGCAGCAGAAGAGAGTGGGGGGCATGGAGCGACGAGAGCACAAGAAGCCCAACAGAGGAAAGAGAAGCAGAGAGACCGATCCAGACAGACAAAGAGACACCACAACTAAGAGATGAAATACTCAGACAATCTGACACGTCTCAAACAAGAATAACGCACGAAATTGACACCAAACAGGAGACAGGAGACGAAAGCAGAACGAGAGAGCGCTAAAAGAGTAAAGAACACATTGCGATCCAGGTACGCACGTTGATCTCGTCCTCGTCCCGAAGAACGGACGAGAAGTCCTGACACCCATAATCGAAGTACGAACGTTGACGTCACTTGAATACTACTTGAAGTCATTTTTATTTGAATTATCTAATTTATGATGTTAACTATTCTTATTACCATTTGCTATTTAATTATTTGTATTTTATATTTTTATACATTCTTTACAGGTTTACTATTTCATAAAATACATATCTGCATTAAAACAGCAGAGAACATAATAAAGCTACGACCCAGACACCACTGACTGACTCCGACATTGTTTATTCATTTTTATTATCTACCAAAAATCACTAACCATGAGTGTAGTAGCCTCCTAAATCATCTATCTATATACATTTTTATAGTGATGATTTGAACTTTATTTATTTTTATTATTATTAATTATCTTTTTTTTTTTTTTTTTTTTTTTTTTTTCTTTTTTTTTTACTTTTTTATTAATTCTTTATAGCCAATGATAGATTCAGAAACCTGTCAACTTTTTCATCTCTTCACAAGACCCGCCGCCGAAACGAATTGAAAATATTAATGTTGTTCGAACAAGACCTAACCATAATCTATCCATAACGCCACTCAACATCAGACTAATATATCATATATTATAATAATACTATAATACAATACCTAATAATAGTATACATCACGTTAACTACTCAATAAACACATATACCCACCCTTACTTATAATCCACCACTCTCATAATATATCACACAATATACTAATTCTACCTATATATAATATACATATAAATATATAATATATATAATATTCTTACAATACAATACCCACCATCCCAAACCACTATCATTAGATTAATACATACAAAAAGAGAAGAGAGAAACGATGCGATAAGAGATAGAGAGAGATGAGACACACATACCCGAGCACAGAAAGAGAGAGGAGAAGGCGCAACAATATCAACCGGACACCCATCCTACAACTGAGAGAGAGAAGAGAGAGGCAGTAATATATATATATATATATATTATATTATATAATAATATAATATATAAAATATAATATATATATTAATATATATATAATATTGAATTTAACCTTGTTTGACCTTGCCGGATACCCTATACCAAGCCTACACCTAAGCCACATCTGTAACCTAACCTGCACCTAACCTAACCTAACCTAACCTAACCTAACCTAACCCTTACCTAACCTAACCTAACCTAAACCTAACCTATCCTAACCACACTATCCTACACACAAACGACACCTAGACTACAACCCTCATCCTGCACCTAGACAACTCCACCCCCGACCCACTCATAGATAGCCTCAAATCCTACCAAAGATAACTGCCACACATTACGACTAGCCCCTGTTGTAGTACTATCTAAACATCGACAGGATCCAGTAAGACCGACCTGTCATGAATCCATATCCCTACCTTATTCTCCTGGGAAAATGTTTCCAGCACACCACACACACCCACACACACACACACCCACACACAAACACACACCAGCTTACATGTAGCGAGAGCGCATCCACACACACACACTTACACTTAGATACAAATTCAGTATATACTCTACATCCAATCAGCCTTGTCAATATCTTATATCTACAATCTTGACAAACGCTTATCACGCGAGCAAGAACTAGACACTAAACGAATCCAGACTTACCGTCACTCTCGCTAGTTTGTATCACTCACGTTCCTACATCGAGCTCGCTACCCCGAAATTTTAGCCCCACTCCCCTACTTCCTAACTATTTTACAGGCACTTATCAACCACTTCTTTTAATATTGAAAAAACATTGTTCGCACTATGAAATTCATCTCTAAAACATTGGCAAAACATCTATTTATATTTTAAAAGAACTTTTGCTAATTTATAAAACTTTTTCATTAGGAAACTTATCATTCTTCTTTTCGTTTTCGTTCCTGATATATAAAACATTATTATTACAAAATGTTTTTTACATTTATTTATTATTAAAAACATATATATTCTGACAGACCTTAAAAGCAGATAAAAGCAGAAAGTTAAAGCACACTAAAAAAGCAGTAAAACAAAACGCATACTAATCACCTTGTTTTAGCGTAAATACCTCTATCATGTTACTGTTACTGCCTGTAACTCATTGTTTTACTGCCTTCCCATTTATGTTTTTATCACCTGCTATTAGCCATTTATATGTCTTACTGTTTTTTAACCTCACATATTTATTAACATTACACTCGTTAAAGCTGTACATCAAGTAAACAATAAGACGGTTGATAATCCTAACATCCAAGAGGGATTAATCTTTTGTCTTACTGCGTTTACTGCTTAACTTCTTGTTTTACTCCGGCTTTTCATAGTACCATCTTATAGGTATACTCTCACCTTATATCTGCAGATCATTTATTACCATACATACTTAAAGCAGTAAATCCAGTTAAATAATTAGATGGTAGTTTACCAACACCCTATGGGGGATTTAAAGTAAATTGTGCGGCCGTTTTGTTTTTACCTGCCTCTTACGAGCCCTGCTTACCAACGTCATGTCTCGTTTTACACCATATTCATATGTTTTTACTGCTTTAAACTCATATGTTTTACTGACTTTAAAGCTCAATTGCATTCGATTTAACGATCTAAGACATCATATGCCTCTGAACGCCAGATAAATCAGTAAATCCTGCAATAGATGACACCTAAACCAATGGGGATTTAGGCTTATGCTGCTGTTGTAACCTTATGCATTGACAACTGCTTTAACTCATTTATTTTACTGCTTAATTTTCTTGCGTCATTACCTGCCTTAACTCATTTCTGCTTTTACATCGCTTAAACCTTCTGCCTCTACTCCCGCATACCTTCATGCTTTACCCCTGATTTAACCTGTGTCTGCCGTTTTACCTGTATTTATAAACTCCACTACAATTTTATCCTTAACATTATAGTTTATTATTCCTAACATTCTTTAATTTAATAATTTGATTAATTATTTTAATTTATTTTCATACTTATTTTAATATTTTATAGTATTTTATTTAACTTGTTTATTTACTTCATTGGGACCCTATTTTATTTTTAATTCTTTAGGAACCACCCTGCCCGACAGGGCCAACTGCCCTACTACTTCCCTCTGATCGAACCGCCTTACCACTTAGATACCGGCCCTCCACTCTCGACGACACACACTGCGCAGTCATCACTCCTTGCGCCATACCATCGATGCAGCGCAGACACTCTCAATAGCCACGCGCCTTGCGTCGTTCCTCAAAACAAGCGCTACGCCCCCACACTACACACATCCAACACACACACACCCACACACAACTACACAACACACACCACACACACACACACACCAATCACACCACGTACACTTACACGATAACACACATTCGCTATACACTTATACACACATTCACTATGACATTCTTACAGTTACCCATAGACACTTACATTTAACACACACACACACACCACACACAACACACACGACACACACACACAGCCACACACAGAAATTTACTTACACTCACACACAGATTACTTACACGCCACACCACAATTTTTACTTACACACCGATTGACGTAAACGAACTTTATTAAAATCTACTTCCTCTAACTATAAAGCCACGTACATTTATTACTCAGTTCAAATACAGACTAAAATGATTTACAAATTCTAAAAGCTTATAACTAAAATCACAAACATTAATCTGTCTACAGATCAAAGAAGTCGCCTAATATAACTGTTACCATGACTTCTTTTTTACTAAATTTATAACTAGTCAAGTTTTAAAATAACTTTTAAGTCTGAAAATCTTGATGAAATTGTACTTAAAAACATATCATTTTACGATACCCTATAAAAAAAAAATAGCCAAAAAAAATCAGTAAATCAGTAAAGTCGGCCCCCAGCACCCCTCTACATCAAGCGCTATGCCACCGTTTGCGTTCTATTGACTTACTGACTATAGTACATCACTTTTAGCCATGGTGAATAAGTATAAAAACTAACAAAAATAAGTTCTTCTTGCATAACATAACATGTATTTTATTTAAACAATCCGTTCTAAGTTTTTATTGCTAAGAATGCACGATTAACCTCATCAGGCTAGTGAGTGTATGAATTCCTACTCGCGAGCTAACCTAAAACTATCTCAAAGTTTTTTACCCATGAAGAATTTCGCATTCTTGCGGCTTAATTACTATTATTTCTCTAGACCTCGTTTCATTGACAATTGACAAACTCGCATCGACGAGGAAAACACACGACTTATACCTCGCACTCCTACAGAACTGAAGGCTACCGTACTTCTATCTTGTTGATTCAATGAGATAATAAACAGACGTTCTCTAGCCAAATTATATTAGGATAATCCTATTTTGTAAACCCGGAGGGCGATTTAAGCCTATTCCAGTCAAATATTATAACTTCAACTGACCCTTTTTGTGTAATTATGAGTGCTGCTACATAACTTCGTTCTTCAGAGGCTAATATGTCTAGGACCCGATATCATATTCCTACAGATAATGCCTTATTTAGACGTTCTAAATTGTCAATCCTAAACCAGGTCTGCAAAAGGTAATTCCAGTATAGACAGAATTCATGTATTATTATTTTTACTAAATACAAAGCCATTTCAAACTTAAACATGCGAGCAGACTCATTCTATGACTTTCGTTTATCACTAGAGTGTATCAACAGACAGCAAAATACCTTAGTCGACTTTTTATCTTGCTCGGAGTAGTTTCCTAAGTTCATACTATCAACCCACACACCAACCCAACTCCAGACTCCCTACGCACTCAAGCATTGAGTCCCAACCGCAAATGCAGCCAATCTCCGCACACCTAGTGCGTCCCGCCGCGACCGCCCCAGCCCGTTGCGCCGCTAGTGCGCAATTATTTACCCCAGTCTACCACACTTCCCCGCCCGCCGCACAGGCCCTGCGCCCGCTGGGCATATATTAGCCACTACACACACACACTACAGCGAAGACACACACACACACCACACACACACACACACACACATACACACACTCACTGTTATATATATGTAAAATTTAATTAAACATTTTATTTTTATTTTATTATTATACTTAGCGTTATTTACTTCATGCCTATTGTTATTATTATGTAGAACACACATACACACACACACACACACACACACACACACACCACACACACACGCACACATACACACCACCAACACACACACACACACACATCACACACACACACACAAAATATAGCGTAATATTTATTAAAACATTATTTTATTTTATTTTATATTTATTTTATACTTAGTGTATTTACTTCATGCCTATTGTATTATTATTTAGAACAACATAGGCACACACTCCACACACACAACACACACCCACGACACACAACACACACACACAACACACATCACACACACACCACACACACACACACATACACACTTACCACCATACGCACCCACCACTCGGATATTTTGAATCCCCCATCATTATGCAAACAAGCTTTTGAAACCTCAACTTATGTCTCAGTTTTGATGCCTTCAACTTTGATGTCTCAGTTTATGCCTCAGCTTTTGATGCCCTCAACTTTGATACCTCAGCTTTGAGCTGCCTCAGCTTCCGATAGCCTCAACTTTAATTAACTTAGCTGGTACCTCAGCGTTGGTTCATCTTTGTGACGCATCTTGAATCGCTCATCTTTGATACCACCCTAATTTCTGAATGATTCAGCTTTTATAAGCATTACACCTTACATAGACACTTGCACTTACACTTATACACACATACCACATATCTCATTCACCATACGCACATACACCATAGACATTACGTTTCACCCATTAGAACAACCTTACACATCACCGCAACACAATATAAATATATTATATATATATATATAATATATATTATATTATAAATATTATATAATATAATATATATATTAATATACTATATAAATATAATATATATATAATATAATATATATATAAATATGCCGAGCGAAACGCGAGAAATATTGACCCTGCTCGCCCAGCGAACTCTCCGATCACCAACCAACACACCCCTCTTTCAGGCCGAGGAGCTGACGCGCACGCCGGCGGCGCGGATGCACTCGGCCACACGACCGCTGTGCGAGTCTCTGTGCAGCCTTGCGGGTGGGCGTCATTGCTGAACCCTGGTGGTTAGCTTATGAACTAGGGGAAAACTACTCCCGAACAATCACAAGTAAGGAAAAAATTCCTTCTTACCTGCTTAAAGATCTTACCCCGCTCCAGCATGTTTCAGTTTGAAACTATATTTATAAGAGAATAATAATACAATTGATTCTAGTCTATATGGAAATTACCTTTGACTCTCCCGTATTAGGACGATTAAATGAGCATACAATAGCGGCTTATCCTTAAATTAGCCTAAATTAGGCCGACTCACTAATCGTTAAGCTCTCATAGTAGATAATAAAGGTCATATCTATTCACACACACTATATTTTGTACTGGATCACAATTAGTACCATTAACCGTCACACGGTGCGTTTCACCACATACGCGCAACTCAGTGCCAGTCTATCATTGTACATCCTAAATATCAGCTAGAGTGTTTCGTCCCTGCCAAATTCACCCCTCTGCAGTCTCGTATTTAACATTCACTACCACATTTCTACAGAGAGAGGTCACGGTATCGCTATCTGTAAGGAGTGCGAGTGTTAGTGAATCTATCTCTTTTGCCCCTTACCTCGTATTCTGCCTCGCTGTCTGCATCAATGTACATAGATAATACATAAGAATAATACTGAAGAAAATCCGATTTATTTAAAAAATCTTTGAAATATTTTTTAGTTAACATCGATCTGTACAATAATATAAAATGTAAGTGAAAAATGTTACTTTAATATAAAAACTTATAGAAGGATTTTAAAAATACTGATATGTCAGAAAGAACTTTATGTTTGTTATTTGCCATCCAATCACCTTGTTGGACACTCATCATCGGCCTAAAGAGAATGTTAATCGCAGTAAGTCTAATAGAACACAAAACGTCCGGCATAGCTTAATGTAGAGGGGCTGGAGGGCTGGTCCTTACGACTTACTATTATTGCTTGTAGTCTGCCACGACAGAAAATATATGTTTTTAATAAAATTCAATAAAATAACAATAAGTATAAAAATTATTTTAAAAAACTTATAACAATTATAAACAAAAATATGTATAACAGAAAATAGAATTCTTTGTTCCAAATCTATACCGATGGCTTGACCCTCATGCTCATATTATAGAAGTTCTTAAGAAGAACTTCGAAATACATTTTAGTTGGTTTGAAAGGAGTAAGTATAAAGTACGTGCCCTTAATTAAAACAAATTCTTTTACACGCACAATCACTAGAGTGTGATACCAAACTGCACAAGACCTGTCCTCTATATACATCTTCTTGTGGAATAGGTCAAGTAAATCTGGTGGTGTGTGCTCATGGTGTTGTGCACACACCGGCGACAATTGTGGTGGCTGACACACATCTTCTGCTAGTGGTGTGCTAATCATGTAAAACGTGTATCTACTGGTAAAATGTACAGTGTCAAGTGAATTGTGTGTTATAAAGTGTCACTACGACGAGCAATGAACGACAATTGTATATGAGTCGTAAGTCAGATCACGCAGCACTGTGATTGTGTGGGTGTTGGACACCCCCCACTACTGTTGTGTGTGTGGGTGTCATTGGTGTGTGTGGTGGTGTGTTACTTATAATAAATAATAACAATAGCATGAAGTAAATAACACCTAAAGATATAAAAAAAAATAATAAAAATAATAAAAATAATAATAAAATAAAAATAAATATAATAAAAATAAATAAAAAGTATTAAAACAAAAATTAAAAACATAAATTGTTAAAAAATATATGAGTAAAGCAGTAAAGCAGAAAGTTAAAAACAGTAAAGCAGAAAGTTAAACAGTAAAGCAGAAGTAAAGCAGTGTTAAAGCAGAAAGTAAATCAGTAAGCAGAAAGTTAACAGCAGTTAAAAACATGAGTTAAAGCAGGAAAAAGCAGTAAAACAAAAGAGGTATACAAATCCCCCCCCTTGGTGTTAGTCCACACCCTATTGATTCTATGATCTTACTGCTTTAAGTATGTAATGTTAATAAATATGGATTAAAGCAGTAAAACATATGATAAAGCAGTAAAACATGAGTAAAGCAGTAAAACATTGAGCTAAAGCAGTAAAGCAGAAGTAAAACAAAAAGAACTTAATCCCCTAGTAGTAACACCTTCTATTGATTTTACTGATTTACTGCTTAAGCAAAGTATATTAATAAATATGTGAGTTAAAGCAGAAACACTTATTAGTAAAAGCGTAAAGACAGAAATTAAAGCAGTAAGCAGTAAACAAAAAGATTACTAAATCCCCTCTGTGTTACGGTTAACCTCTATTATTTACTGATTTACAGGTTTAAGGTGTAATGTTAATAAAATATGTGAGTTAAACAAAAACCCCAAGTAAAACATATAGCTAAAGACAGTGAAAACATGATTAAAGCACTTAAAAACATGAGTTAAAGCTAGTTAAAACAGTAAATAACAATAGAGTGTTACCTCGAACACCAAGAGATTAGTATGCGTTTTTTTAGCTTTACTGCTTTAACTTTCTGTTTACATTGAGTTTTCTTAAAGTAATTTTTAATAAAAATTTCGTACAATTGTATGTAAATTAAAATTTTATATATAGCGCACGCTGGTTTTTTTTCTTCTTACATGTAATTCTTAAAATTATAAAATTAAAAAGTTACAAGTAAAATATAAAGAGTGTAATGAGTTACAGTTTTAAGTTCGCGAAAATGTTTTTAATAAAAATGTTTAAGTGCCAAAATTAGGTGGCAAAATTGAACCCATGAAGATCCAAAAGGCTGGTTCGTGATGTTATACGTGTAGTTATAAGTGTAAATGTAAGTGCAAGTGTCTATGGTAGTGTAAAGTGTTCACAGTAATGTGTGTAAAGTGAAAGTGGCTGTGTGTATGTGGTGTTGTGTGTTTGATGTGGTGGTGTAGTGTGTGTGTGTTTCCACGGATCTAAATAAATTAGTGATAATTCCAAGAACTCTTGACCTTGATAATCATTTCGGAATGTTTCTTTCCTCTGAGCTCAAGCGCGGTGGACTAGGTGCAGGATATGGTATAGGCTAGGTGTTAGGTTAGGTTAGTACTTAGGATAGGTAGGTTTAGTTAGGTTTAGTACGGTCTAGGTTAGGTTAGTTAGGTAGGTTAGGTTATTAGGTTAGGTACAGATGTAGGCTAGGTGTAGGCTTGGTATAGGGTATCCGCAAAGGTCATAACAAGGTTAATATAAATATATAGAATATATATTAATATATATATAGTATATAGATATAAATAAATTTCTTTCTCTCTCTCCCTCTCTCTCTCTCTCTCTCTCTCTCTCTCTCTCTCTCTCTCTCATCTCTCTCTCTATTTATTTCTCTCCTTCTCTTTCTGTTTCTCTCTCTATTGTTTAATAAATATATATAATATAATAATATATATATATATATATATATATATAAAATAATTATATATAATATATATAATATTTCTCTATTATAATATATAAATATATATTATGAATATTATATAATAATATATATAATATATATAACGTCTTGAAACATTAAATATTTATTCAAGCGTAAAAGAAAAAGTTGACATTTCTGAAAACACTAAATTGCGCAAATAAAAATTTAAAAAAAAAAAAAAAAAAAAAAAAAAAAAAAAAAAAAAAAAAAAAAAAAAAAAAAAAATTAAAATAATAAAAATAAATTAATAGTGAAATATAAAATAAAATAATTCAAAGTAAAAAAAAAAATTTTATAAATTAAAAATGAAATAAACAACGACAGCATTGGCTTGCCACATGCTGTTTACTTTCGATATTCAAAGATTTCGTTCACATGGGCGATTCTCAGGGGGGATAGAATGTATATAACCAGGAAATTATAAAATAAGAATTAGCTTCCGCGAATAATAAAAATATTAAAATAATTAAAATTCAAAAAAAATGGATTCAAGTAAAATTTCAAGGGCCTCGTTATCCGTCAAAATGAAATTGATCGAGACCTACTAAAAGCTGGGGGATCAACCCAACGTGGACTCGATGGCTGCCTCTCTCTCTTCTCTGTCTCTCTCTCCTCTTTCTCTCCCTCCCTCTCTCCTCCTCTCTCTCCGCTCTCCATCGCTCGTCACTACTGCTCCGCCTGCTCATCCTGCTCATCCTTACCACCTACAACACTTATCACCCGCAAATACTTGAGCCACTACCGGCTCTGAACCCTCTATACTACTAACCCTAATCCGCCAATATACTATAGTATTATTAAGTCATATATATAATTATAATAATGAGCGACCCGAACTCATCGGTCTCTGCCTAGTAGGTGTCTATGGAGCGCCTAGTCGTCCAGAGCCCTCTCCAAGAGTAGTAATTAGATGGTCATCTTAACCCTAGCTCTCCGCGTATACATATATATATATAAGTATGACTGACCGCAAAGTCTGAACATCCTGGTGAAGAACCATGATAGTAGATATCATTAAAGTATATATATAATTAAATATAACTTAATTATTATTAATTAATCTTCGACGTGCAACGAGTTTCAACTAATGATCCGGCGTCATCGGTGAGACTCCGTACCTAGAGCTGTCGCAAATGAGAGCTGACCCGTCTCGTCAGAAGATGCTACCGTGATACATTAGGGAATTCAATGACTTCTACTGAAGTTAGGCCTGGTATTGATCTTTTCCGTTGATATTATTCACTGACTCACGAGTCATCTTCCCGATATATAAATGTCCTTCCACGAGGATACCCAGTGTAGGTGGTATTAGAGAGCAGCTGCCCGTATCTCCACCGTCACCTAACCACGGAATTGGCGTGTTAGTCAGTCTGTTTGTGAGTCAGCTGCCGATAGAATACACACCTCTCGCGCGGATGGCACATCAATCCGTATCAGATTCATCCTCTTTACTATGAGTATCTCTTCTGACTCACTTGACCGTACGATCGTCCACCACCTAGTTACTGACTGACTTCTCACCGTGAGCAGATCTCCACTTTCGGTCTGCAATTGCACCTCGATGTCTATTAGTGTCTTCGTGTTGGTGTGCTGCGTGATATAATATATATATATATATATATATAGATAATATAATATATATTAATATTAAAATAGTAGATAATATATAATAATATATATATATATATTATATAATATAGAATCAATAAAATATTTGTTAAAAGTCTTTAAAAACAGCGGTGTTTTCGTAAAAATAAAATACTTGCCTTGAACTCTCGTGATTTCAAGTTTAAAATAATAATAATTACAAAGTATGAAAGTACACCTTATTGGCCTTGCTACTTAGCGGTTCTTTGTGCGTGATCTGCTACGAACGACGGACTCGCGAACTTGTTTAAAAAAAACGCGCGATTAAACGCGACAGACGACGAGACTGCGACGTATTAAACGCGGAACGATATATTTGCGATTCATCCCACGATGAAAATATATAACAAAACGCTTTATAAACAAAAATGCGTAGCAAGTCAACAAGTGTGCTCTTTAAAAAAAAAAAAAAAAAAAAAAAAAAAAAAAAAAAAAAAAAAAAAAAAAAAAAAAAAAAAAAAAAAAAAAAAGAGAAAAAAAAAAAAAATACCGGCCGAACTAGGAATGGCTCATCGCTGGTTTCAGGGGATCAGCACGAACAAATACCCCCCCTACTACCATATATATATATATATATATATATATATATATATATATATAATATATATATATATATATATATATATATATATATATATATATATATAAAAATTTACAAGGTAAATTTTGTATATTATAAACAGTATAGGGCATGAGAATATCGTTTCATGTTCAATCTTGTCTTGTTGAGGGAGGAAATGTTTGATGCTCTTGAATCATTTCGCATTGGATCATGCTTAGTTGAGTTGAAGACAAAAGGTGATTGCATGTGGTTGTTTTATTAAACTTTATAAATGTAATTTGTGATATTCTTAAATGAATATAGACCATCGTAAATGTCTAAATCCAGCAGACTGTTGTTGATATATATGTATGTGGTGAGTTCACTGTAAAAAATGATCGGCGGTGTTTAACAACCACAGTTTCTTAAGAAAGCATATTACTATTTTTTTGGATGTCACATTGGATACCAGGACAAAGATTGGGCTTCCCATATATCTTGTACAATTTGTTACACCAATTTGATGAAGTGGATGAATGGAGAAAAACCGCAAAGTATTCCATTTTCTGTACCTATGGTTTGGTGTGAGCCTACTAGCCACTTAGAAAACTGCTATTTCTGCCTTGCAAAGATACAAGGATTTTCAAATAAAATAAAATCAAATATAGTTCATCCTTCTCTTCCATCTGCAATTTGGTCAGTACTACAAGGAACTGGACTTCCAGTTCCTAAGCCAAGAAATGGGCTTGGAAGAATTCAGTATCCTTGAAGAGGAAACGGTTGAGGAAATTGAAACCTCAACATCATTTGATCCGTCGTTCGTTCCATTTGGTGAGAGGACACCCTATCTCATTGAAGAAAGAGAGCTCAACGATCTAGTAAAATATTATCTTAGGATCTTCTCTGCAGCAGTGGAATTTGTTGGTAACATGCACTAGAATTTAAGTATATAGACAAAGACATATTCAAAATACTTCACTATGCAACGATCGGTATGTGTGTGTGTGCGGAAATATTGACCGTTTAATGGCTGAACTTGGTTTCAAGCATGTCACAATAATGGCAACTTTGTACTCCTCAGAAGACCAAGTTGAAAGAATATTTCTCATATTGTAATGACAAGCCTTCATTTACCATTAGGAATAAATCAAATAATTAATGAAGGAACACCAGGATGACCAGTATGTCCATCAGTTTTTAATATTGCTTACAACTATAAACGATGATTGTTGTTAAATGTCACCGTGCATTGATCCATCGAATATCTGGTGTGTACGAACAGGTCTTTACAGATCGACTCTAGAAGCTATCTCGATAGTGTATACGTATCGAGAGGCATTCCCAAGGTCTCCGTCAACTTAATCCTCAATCTACACTATTCTCTAGACTCATCTTCGCATATAATCTGTTATCTCCAAGTCCTCATCTGACATTATTCATACCTTAGTCTAGCATCCTTTTATCGCATCTATGCTACTCCCACAACACAATCCACGCTACTCCACACACAAGCTATATCAGCTCTATCTCATCCATAACGAATATATCGCTACAGTATACTACTCTCCAGGATTGAAATGTTAAAGTCATCAAACCTTAAGTTGACTCAAGAAGATATTGCTCCCCGTTATAAACTATAAAATTATGCCTTAACAAAAACTTTGCCGAACGAATGGAATAAAGAATGTAATGGCTTGCCTGAGATAACGTACCTTTCAGTATCAGGACTCATTCCCTACTTAAATACACCAATATGAGAAGACAGGAATATTCTTTTCGTTTCCCACAGACAATACAAACTCTTAGAAGAATGCACTTCATTAAAGAAAGAGATAACTCTCTTGAAACATATCAGGCTGGAGTGTCATCTAAATCGTTATCTGTATTTCTAGGTACAACAATCTGAATAAATTACGTAAAATTGCTTTCGGTAAGAAAACTCTGTTGACAGCTATTAAAAGGCTAGATATCGTATATACTACTACTAAGCAAATTCACTTCTCTTGCATCCGATTTGCTATTTTTTTCCCCATAACTGGCGATGTTAGTGACAAACAGGGGAAAGGTTCCATCAAAGACATCATGACAAGGAACACCCGAATCAAGAAGAAATCCTAACAGTTCGATGCCGTAACTACTACGCTGGTTCGGCTTATAGAAGCATAAAACACCGCAGCCATAAGAGAACATACGACAATTTTAAAATTTCGATATTTTCTTGTAAACTCAGTTTTTGAGTTATAATTGAGAATTCCGATTCTTGACGATCACATATGATTATTTTTTTTCGATAATGTCGTTTTTTAATTACTGCTGTTCTCATCCACCATACGTGTAAGAGAGACTAAAAAGAGCGTGTCATAACCTCTCTCATATAAAATTAATCCAGTCTACCGATTATATTTTAATTTTAAATTCTGTTTCATTCCCCGAAACCAGATTAAAAACTAAGTATACGTAGTTACAATCTGTGCATGCTTAACCAAAACTTATCATAACCTACTTATTTTGAACGCAAAATTAAATAATTAAATTTGGAAAACAGATTAACTTCCTTACCAAATACTTATCGTAATTTTGTATTAACAACACTGGCAGCGTTTTTCATACCAATATCAAAACTCGATTAATTTTTAAAAAAATATTCGATATTTTTAGAATCGGTTAATTTCAAGACTATACCAGTTTGTTAAGGGATGCATTGGTATATTTGTGTCACTAGATTTTGATTAACTTCAAGCCATGGAACTGGTATATTTGTGCATTTATTACTTAAAAAGGTTGTATCAGGGTTTACACCACACATCACCACACACACACACACACACACACACCACACCACACCAACACACACACACACACACACACACACACACCAACACCAAACGACATCACACACACACACACAACCACACTATAGATATATAATATATAAAATATATATATAATAATATAATACTAAATACGTCAGTCACACAGCCATTGTTGACCTTATCACACACGCCTCCTTCTAACCAGAACATATATACTCACATCGTTACGCGCTATAAATAGCACATCCTGGATACAGAGCGTCGTATATATATATATATATTATACTTATATATATTTGTATTAACCACTCAACTATCGATGAGTGGTCTAAGAGAGCGCCATATACAAACAGCCTCTGGCCCATTCCAGAGGTATGATAGAATTATTTACTTACTTGTTATTTATAGCTATAATTAATATAAGTATTCTACGATGCTAAACTCCTCTAGTGAAGCCCCGCGAGAGTAGTTTGTCTTCCCATTTCGCCCTGTGGCCGCAATCTGAGGTGACACTGCATTACGACAAAGAGGTCTCCTCGTATTCGCCTGAGCCCAAGGAGGTGACAACTGATACACAATAGGAAGGAGGACCGCACAGAGAAGAGAAAGAGGCAGCCCAGGCGAACCAACCAGGGCCTGAAGGAACATCACTTATCAACAGAGATCCCATACCTTCAAGTACCTGTCCACCTAAGGACTGTTCATCCTCTTTAGCGATCGCTGACTTCTACTCAGAAGAGTCACGAAAATATACGTAACATACATAAAAGAATATCATACCAGCCTCTCATATCACTGCATGCTACGCACAAACTCTGCTCCCCGCTTCACAGTCTCAGCACGTATCATCTATCATCATTATCACATCAATCATATATATCTTCATCCTTCATACAACTTATATATAATAAAATTATATATATACTATTAATATATATAAGATATATATAGATACAATATAGATTAATATATAAATATATGAGATGAATAAAGATAAAAATATAAGATTTATATATATATATACTATATATTATTTATACTATTTATATTATTTATATATCTATAATTTCATCCTATTTATCTACTCAATTATATATAGAACTATACATATATCATATATACTACTATTTAGTCTTACTAATAACTATATACTTCACAACAACTAATATATACAATATTACATATTATATATATTATACTATATATAGCAGTGGCGCTCGTCTTTATGGCTCCTGCTCCCGGGCGCAGCCCCTCAAAACTAAAAAGTGCAGGATATGATGTTGATAGAAACTATGAAATTTTTGTCAAATTAAAGTATTACAATTTTAACCCAATTTAGTTACATAAAAAAATAGTAACAATTAAGAAAATAAACAAGAATCCTTTCTCAAACTCAAATTGTGCTACGTATTTATTCAATTATATTACAATTAAAATAAATGGTCGGCTCTACTTTGCCGCCCTTAAAATAAAGCCAATTTTAAAGTTCTTAAAACTATAGACAAATTATGGCAACAACCAAAATAAAGAATAAAATCCATATAGTACCTTTTATAATGTGCAGTTGCTTTTATATTTCATAGCAATTAGATTTTCTCCTATAAAATCTAAGCCTCTATACGACGCTAAGTCGATTAGAGCACAATGCGACTAACATGCATCTATCACACACCATTCTCTCCTACTCATCTAATTAAGTTCACGTTTATATAGAGAGCAGACTACATCGGAGAAGTTCTCACTCAATCTCACTGCTATACCCCCGCGATCCACGATTAATTATTATATAGCTCTGTGTTTATTTTATTTTTTTTGTGCGAGAAACAATTAAGAACAAAGAATATACTACCTATGTGACATCCACGTCACGAGTAACTGCTGAAATATGATGCAAATAAATAATACGCGTTTGATATATATAGGATTATATATACTATATATATATATATATAAATATTATCTCTCACGATCTATACGTTACGTAGGATGTAGTGATAGTGCAATTCTGTATATATTATATATATATACTATATATATATAATATAATACTTCCATCTTTTCTATATTTCACACACTATATATATAACTTATATGGGATGAGTCCATTGGCAGGGACGAGAGATGAGAGCAGAAGGAGATAATGAAGAGAGAGAGAGAGAGAAGAGAAGAGACGAGAGAGAGAAGAGAGAACGAACCATAAATCCTTAGATAAGCAGCAATGACTTTTTCTACTTTTTTAACTGACACCTCTACAATACAATTTTATTTTTAGCTTTGCTTGTACGAATGTGTTCGAATGCATGCAATCTATATTAAAAAAAAAAAAAGTCACTATTAAATTAGCACACAATTACACATAAATATAAAAAATCTATTGCTAATCTATACCACTCGTAATAGTCCTTATCTATCGCACAGGACACTTCAATCCTATCAGACATTCCAATTTTAAAAGATAATATTTAAATATTCCAACAAATTCAATCTTTTTAATTGCAGAATGTATTCGAATCATGCAAAAACAAAAAAAAAAAAGTTAATCATGCATGACATTAACAAAATATAAAAAAAGGTTATTACTAGATTATATAATAATATATTATATATAGATATATATATATATAATATATATAATAAATATATAATATATCATATATATACCATATATATCATCCAAGCAGTCAAGAATTCTCAATCGATATATTCAATATCCTTATATATATAAATATATAATATATAAATATAAACCTTACAGCACCTGTAACCAAGCTCAGAAGGTGTGCAGTTATAATTGTATATAATACATATATAATATTTATAATATTTAAATTTATATATTAATATGGATTATATATATTATAACAATCATAATATATAAATTATATAATAAAATAATTGATATTTATAATTTCGAAAAATATATATAGCCAATATACAGGTGTACACTATAATAATTATAACTTATATACACATCTTATAACACATTTTGAAAATATTTTTCGATATTTTCTCGTACTTAAATTTCGATAATTGACCCTTTTTATATTTGCCCTGTATTAAACTTTCCAGTTGCGCGCACAAAATGATGGCACGTGCTCCAAGTTTTTCCAAACGTTTTTTTCAAATCTACATGACATCAAACCAATCACTTGTATTCAGACAAAAAATAATTAAAAAGTAAAATATTAGTATTTATCAATATTCGAAAATATTATATTCATATATTATATTCATTTATAGATATAATTAAATTTTGTTGATTATTATTATTATTATTATTATTATTATTATTATTATTATTATTATTATTATTATTATTATTATTATTATTATTATTATTATTATTATTATTAAGGAATTATGCCTATTCACAATTCATAACAAATTATAATAGTATGAAAAATAAAATAAAAAATAGGGTATTCCACCTTTTATAACAACTTTAATTAAGGGTTTGAAATGAGGATTGTGCAATCGGAATTTAGTTCCAGAATCTCGGAATCGCAATCGAATTTCGGATTCGATGTCCAGAATTTTGGAATCGAAGTTCAGAATCTCTAAATCTTAATCGAAGTTTAGAATCTCGTATTTGGAATCGAAGTTCAGAATCTCGAAATCGGAATCGAAGTTTAGAATCTCGGAATCGAAATCGAAGTTCAGAATATCAGAATTGGAATCGAAGTTCAGAATCTCAGAATCGAAACTGATGTCCAGAATCTCGGAATCGGAATCGGAATCAAAGTTCAGAATCTCGGAATCGGAATCGAAGTTCAGAATCTCGAAATCGGAATCGAAGTTTAGAATCTCGGAATCGGAATCGAAGTTCAGAATCTCGGAATCGGAATCGAAGTTCAGAATCTCGAAATCGAAATCGAAGTTCAGAATCTCGGAATCGGAATCGAAATTTAGAATCTCGGAATCGAAGTTCAGAATATCAGAATCGGAATTGAAATTCAGAATCTCGGAATCGGAATCGGAATCGAATTCCAGAATCTCAGAATCGAAATCGAAGTTCAAAATCTCGAAATCGGAATCGAAGTCCGGAACCTCAGAATCGGAATCGAAGTTCAGAATCTCAGAATCGAAATCAATGTTCAGAATCTCGGAATCGAAGTTCAGAATTTCGGAATCGGAATCGAAGTCCAGAATATCAGAATCGAAATCGAAGTTCAGAATCTCGGAATCGGAATCGAAGTTCAGAATCTCGAAATCAGAATCGAAGTTAAGAATCTCGAAATCGAAATTTAAGTCCGGAATATCAGAATCGGTAAATATTGGTAAATCGGAACAGGAATCAAATTCAGAGTTCTGTTTTAAAACCTACGAACCGGAATCGGAATCGGAGAACAGAATTCGTAAATTTCGGTGAAGCAGAATCGGTATTGAAATACAAAATATTTTTAATCGGAGTCAGGACGGGAATCGGGCTTGAAATTCGCGTTTTATTAAGTAGTTTCAATAGAAAAACTGGAATTAGAATCGCACCATTTTTGGATTCTGAATCGGCAATAAGAATCGGGATCAGAACTGGAGTACAAGCATCTTAAAACTCTAACCCAAACACTCCCCAACCCCAACCACAACCCCAACCACAACCCCAACCCCCACACCCCACCATCATCTCCCTCTGCTGCACCCCCCAATCAAAATTTAAGAAATGTTTTCCATCCACTCAAAAAAAAAAATTCTAGCAAGAAGTCTCGAGACAAACAAGAAAAAAAGGAGAAAAAAACACGAGAAATTGTGAAACAAAGGAAAATGTGACCCTTAAAATGATAATGTGCAAATTCGATTTAACACCTTTTTAGCCATTTTTTAGCGTCTCTAAATGAAATTCCAATTTACATTTATTTGACGACATTTAGCGACAAAAAGAGGAAATATACATTTGGTTGAATATCTGATTATGTAAATCAACTTAAATTTTAATGAAGTTTAAAAATCAAAAAATGAATGAAAGGAATTTGCAAAAATGTTTTATAGCTTTTTCTTTTTTATTTAATTTTTTTATTTATTTTTTTTTTATTTATTTATTTTTTGGCGTAATTTATGACCATTTAATTAAAAAATAATGGCTAAAATATTAAATCTTTCATCCCACCTGATACGTAAAATAGATCTCTTTCTTCCTTATTGTAGTATTGTAATAAGTGCACTACCCACTTAATCGAATTTTTCTCACTTATAAACTCTAATATGTTTTTTATATAACGACTTTATATATATATATATATATATATATATATATACTATATATACCTATACTTCATACCTCTACATAACTACCTATCCTTTATACCATTCATCCTTCTATACTATCTATATTAATATATATACTACTTATACTACTACTATAACCTACTTATACCTAATATATATATTACCGCTATACCTACTCACTGATATATCATATGACCTTTTATTACAACCAGGCGCGAGTTAAATAAAAAAAAAATCTAACTTTGCTAAAGTTTGGTAAAATCCTAAGCAAATGCACTTCTTCATGATCTACAGGGCGATAAAATCAGAAACTAACTATTAAGAGTCTTTACCTCATCATTTTAACTAAACCTATTGCAGAAGTCTTCATCAAATCGAGTTTGTGTATTCCTCTGTTGATCTGCTCTTAAATGAGATTTTTTTTCCATTTTCAAAATTATTTTATTTCGTAGGCTTTAAATAATTGTTCATTACGATATCTATTGCAGTTCATGCAAAGCCTAAACCAGTACCATAGGTAAAAATTTCACAGCAGCATGACCGGGCCATGATATGGCACCCCGCCTCGCGGAAGCGCTCGCTCCATATTCGCGCTGCGCGCGCCGATGCCGGTTAAACAACTTTATCTCTCTCTCTCTCCCTCTCCTCCTCTCTCTCCTCTCTCTACTACTACTATTCATACCTATTCCAGATTCATTACTATATACTATACTATACTACTACTACTATATACCTATACTTATAACTATATATATTAATACTAATATTCCATTTATACTATATATATACTATACACTACTCACTATCAACTAACCTACCTATACCTACTACTATAGCTATATTCAGTGGCCGATTCCTGCGCCTAATGTTTGACCGCACTGCAATGATGGCAAACTAAAAAGTTTTAAACCCTAAAACTTACCTTTAACCTTCAAAACCTAATAAATAGGCCCCTATATATACCTACTATATTACCGCCTAATATATATATCTTACTACTTCTAACGCTTACTGTGCCCTATATACTACTATATATCATAGTATTATTATCTATATAAACTCTATACCTATATTTATACTCACTTTTATACCTGATATACTATACTATATATATATTACCTACCAATATCTATTATAAACCCCAATATTAAGGAACCCTAAACTTACTTCTAAATATTCACGTGAAGAGTTTCACTATTGAACCATGAAATCTATTTCCTTACACTCTTTCCTATTTCCTGGTCATTTTGACACAACAATTTCTTCTATGAATTAAATTATAAAAATTGTTCTTTTTATTTTACCATGTTGATGGAAGAGACAGAATATACTTCTGGTTTCAAAGGGAAAGAATTGGCGGACAATCTCTACTTTTACCATTGAGAGTTTCTCAAATATGTTTTAGCTCTCTTGAGAGCTGAAAATGAGCGCGTCCTTTAATGACAGAGATACTTTGCTATAGTAGAGTTCGAAATTATCAGTCTATAGAGTTCCTTTAAGGCATTCTGAAATCTTATTCTGTAATACATAATACATTAAGGATTTCTTACAAACTTTATCTTTTAGCTACCAAAAATCTTTTACGTTTGACCGTATCGCCAATCACAATTCCAGACTCGCAAATTCAGTTGAACAGTCACAGCTAAGATAAACGGTAATCTTATTTTTTAACGAGGATTTGAAACAGCCTTTTTGAGAAAACTACCTCAATCATGTGATATTTAAATTTTTCTTCCCATTCACAATAGTGTGACAACCCTTCCTAGATTGATTAAATTAAACCGGAAGTGAACAATTAACTGTTCAATCAAGACTGGTTTAGATTCCTCCTAATCTAACCTGCTGTATTAAAACGTTACGCGCTGATAAACTCGCTTTTCTTCCTTACATAAAAAGTGAACCCACATTTCTCTTTACTTATACTCTATTCTTAAAAGTCTCTCACTCTCATACACATTTTCCATGTTTCCAAGTTGTTCTCATCTATCTTTATAGTGTCTTCGATAATAATCGATGAGCATGTAAAATATTACCATATAGATTTCCGTTTGCTAAAGATTAAAACGCGTATCTCAGTAACAATCGACACATATTAGAGCGAAAATGTCTCTAACTTACAACATAATTCAACTGAAAACTTCATAGCTGAAGCAGCCTCCTTGCGTTATTTCCTGTATCCATCCAAATTGTTTTCGGGATCTTTCAAAGACTATAAAAATTTAAATAAGTACCATTAAGATAATATATTCCTATAGTCTTCTTTTTACCTTTTTCTTTCAACGTTCGTGATGGAACCTATAATTCCCTACATACCTTTTAGGCTCAATCTTTGTTTCTAAACAAAAAATCATATTTTCAGGTGATATAAATAAATACTCTATTTTATATAATACTATTATTCGCCTGCTCAGCCTACCTCATATACACTCGGTAATAGTTCCTAATACTCTTTACTATAATAATATTGTCTCTATCCCTTATAGTATTTTTTATTATCTCCCTATACCTTCTCCTTAGCCCTCTACCTTATAACACTTATACAGCTCATCATACCTACTATACCCTCATATCATACTCAAAACTGAAATGTAACGCTAGATACGTACTGATAATCAAAGGCGTTATGTGAAATAAACGAAGTCCTCACCTACAAACTTCTAAACGTCTTATGCGCTCATGGGAGTAGCGAATAAATCATATCATTCCAATTTTTTTTTTTTTACCAAACATATTACCATAAATGGAAAAAAAAAACTTAACTGAGTAAAATTCTTCAAGGTTATAAAGTTTGAAAATCACATCTGATATAAACTCAATCAAGGTCTATTGGAATAAAACATTGTTGAAGTGTAAAAATTGAAAGCGAAAGTTTAGTTGATAATTTTTTACCTGCTAAAATAGTATTTGGCACAAATTGAATGAACTATATCACTTTTTTAAGCTACTATTACCACTCACGGCCAAAGTCGTATTCTAGAAAAGAGAATAATAAGGAAATGACATTCTACGTATTTAATTCTAATGAAAATTTATTAGGTGAAAGCATTCGTTCCTTTCAAAGCATTCGTGAGCTTCAAAGTAGAGAAGAATAAATTCATTAGGAAAGGAAATGGTGGAAAGGGTAGATGGAAACATAAAAGCTCAGCATATAGAACAACTCTAGAGTTGATAGTCTCCTCTTTCGATCGTTCTGGCGCCTCCCCTGTGAGCAATATAAACATCTTTGGTTTTAAAATAAACTAAAAATTGAAACCTCGTTTCACAATAGCTACCTAGGAGGCTTCAAAGGGAGATGAGATTACTGATCAAATTGAGAGTTTTTTCTCCCCACAGTTATTTCCATTTATGGAAGTGTTTCAAGTGTCCTTGTATAAAGTAGGGTTTTCATATTATTATTAATGTTAAATTATTTTTCACATTCTAACGCCTTTGTTTCTTTATTTTTATCGCTGAGACTATAGCTCTTTCTTTTTTTTTTCTATAGGTACTACAAGGGCAGGGGCTTGAAGAAACTGACAACTTTCATTCCGCCACCTTTGCAAAACCCCTCACAATAATAATATAATGGTGGAGTTTCTTCACAAGAATTATGTGTCCCTTAATTAATCACTGAAGGATAATTAGACTTATATACCTGAGTTCTGAAACTGGTAAGTTATTTTTCATCTGTAACTGTTGCCGCGGAGTAAGAGCGTTATAACTTCAAAAGATTAAATTCTTAACTTTCTACAGTTATTTGCGTCTACAAACATTTTCATTGCGGGTTTAAAAACGTGTTTTCCAAACCCCAAAAAAACTCAATGAGGTTGATTTTTTTTGAGTTACTACTTCATTTTAATAAAATTATAGCTGATAAGTTTAAATCATTGAACATTTTTTTGATATGTTTGAGTTATTCTACTCAATGATATTCTACACAAGTGATGTTTGATGTATTTACAATAAGATTTGTAATTTCACGAGGATTACCCACGTTAAATCTCCATTCATATCCTCATCAGAGTCCAATTCTAGACATTCGCAAAAATATTTGATAAACGTATTTCATGAGGAATATTCACATTATAACCACATCCGTATCGGCATGGACATCCTCTCCAAACCTTAACATTAGAATTTGCTACCACATTTATACATTCGCACTTACATCTTCATTAACACTCAATGTACACCAACACATCTACACTTCAGCTTTAAATTTCTCATACAATACATCACACAACCCCACTTACATTTTTTAGATATTTATTATAAATTATTACCTGAAAGACTTTAATACCATCCTCATCGTGTACTTCAAAGGGCAAATTGTGTTCTTCGAAAAATTCTTGAACGGGAATTTCCACAAATTCAACTCCAACAACTTCGAAACCATTATCGTAAAGCCTTCAAAGGAAATAATATTTTTATGCAATTAATTAATATTTATACCCCAAACAATGTAAAAGACGTTTTAAATATGAAATCTCAAATCTAGACTAGGTCTTTACCTATGAAAAAATATCCAGTCTTTATCAAAGGATAAAAAAAAACTGTATGAGTTTCAATTCTGAAAATGGCTTTGGTTTAGTAGAGTTAAGATGGGTATGATAGGCAGTGCGTATACTCTTAGAGCAATGTTTCGAAAATTAACTTTATAGGTTTTCTATTTCTATTTTGCAAATTTCAATGTTTTTGTAATTCCTTAAAAGAAAAGACCTACAAAAATATTAAACTTTTTTTTTTAATCCTTTCTTTTTTTTTTTTTTTTTTTTTTTTTTTTTTTTTTTTTTTATTTTTTTTTTTTAGATAAACGTAAAGTCAAGCCCATAATTGCAATCCATAAAATTAATAATAGTATTGACAATTTTAAATTAGTACATCTATAATCTAAAACAAACTTTACTTGTTTTTATAAAACAAATTCATATTTTCAAGTAATAAGAAACTTGATTTAAAGATCCGCAATTTTTCAATTTAATGATTGGAATAGGGCAGGGGTGTCAAACTCATTTACCGTGGAGTGCCACAATGACTACAAAACAGTCCTCGTGGGCCGCAAATGTTTATATATATATATATATATATATATATATATATATATATATATATATATATATATATATATATATATATATATATATTTATTATATATAATATATTTATATATATAGTTTAATTGATTAATAATTTGAAAGTTCAAAATAAATTATCTTGAAAATTTTTAAATTGTCATGGGCTGGCCCGCATGGGAAAGCTTGATGGGCCGCGTGTTTGACACTCCTGGAATAGGGGCAAAAGTTTTAAATACTTTTATTAAGAACAACATTCAAAAAGTTTTGTGGTTATATAAATCTTTTAAAGGAATCGCTTGCAAACTTTTATCAGTTGAAGTGCACTATGAGCATTTGGTTTTACTAAGTTAAGTCACGTGGGAAATCATATTCATGTAACGATGGTTCGTTTATTGATTTCTTGAGAGAGGTTCTTCCCTTTCTACAAAAGCTTGTGATGTGTAAACTTTATTTAAAACAAATAAAATTTGATTTAATATAATTAAAAAGAATTTAATGTGGCCAAATATATTTATACTCGAAGGAAGGAAGGTTAATAAATTTTGGTAGTTATAAATCGGAGCCGGAGCCGGAGCCGGAGCCGGAGTCGAGTTTGAAAACCTTCTGGAGCAGAGATCGGAGTTGGATTAAAAATTTGCGTGATATTAATTATTTGGAATAGGTATATTAATCTGGTTCGTACATAATCATAGTCTGATCAGGAATCTGTATCGGAGCCGGAGCCGGAGTTGGAGCGAAACCAGAACCAGGTTGAGATTAACTTATAACCAATTCGTATAATCAATAAGTCTTATATACGTCGGACAAAGGCAAATCCCAAACTGTGCCTTGTGAAACCCAGAAATAAGGCTTATTTTTGCATTTTTCTTGCTAGGTTACAAAACTCATCTTTTTTTTTTTATGTCATAATAACAAATTACTTAACAAACACTTATAAAACTTTCAAAAATAAATTAATAAAGAATAAATAAAACCAAACAACTCACCATTTTAACTCAACGGCCTTCCCACAAAGGGGAACAAAAACCCTTCTGTTCTGGGACGTGTCGCCATCCTTTGACAAATGTTCTTTCAACACAGGGTCAACTTCTGAGAAAAGCCAAGGAGTATATTTATCGGACCAAACAAATTCATAAAATAACTGAGAGTTTGAATACTTTCGAAGGTTCATCCACCTCTCGCAATCCGAAGATGATGTCATTCTATATATATATATATATATATATATATATATAGTATATTAAACTATATATATATATACTAATAGTATATATATATAGATTATATAATTAATAATATATATTATATATATATATATATATTTATATATAGTACTTAATATATATATATATATATATATATATATAGGGTGACCCAAATAAGCGGGTCGTAGCTTTCGATAGGCTTCATTTCTTAATATTTTGTCGGAATTAACTAGTTTTTTTTGTGTTTAAAACATTAAATTAAATCATGATAGCTTTTGTCGTTTTCTTCTTCATTCTAGAGCATGTGTTCGAAATGACCTTCATTAAGCTCCGTGCATTTCCTGAGGAGCGTCACAAAGTTGTCCAAGACGTTCTTACAAATAGACCGAAGAATGGCTCTTATCTCCTCCCTCACGATTTCCTCGAGTTCAGTTATGGTCCTGAGTCTCGCTGAGTACACTCAGTCCTTGAGATAGCCCCAAAGGAAGGAATCTTAAGGGCAGGGGGGTCTGGGGTATGAGATACCCACCTAAAATCAGTGTTGAGACTGATCACCGGGCCCCCAAAATTCTCTTTCAGCCAATCTTGGGGCAGGTTTGAGGTGTGAGTGCTTGCTCCATCTTGCTGGAACCAGAACTTTCTCCTAAGCGACGGATAGAAGGTTTGTAGCTCACTCTTGAAGATTTTGAGGACCTCAACATACCTTTCTTTGGTGACTCGACACTGTCGCGCCAGAATAATGGTCCGACGATGCCTCTAGCCGAGACTGCAGCTCATATAGTGTACTTGGGGGAGTTTTGGAGCTTGGTGGCTACTTCATTGAGTTTGGATGTCTCCCAGAAGAAATTTGTCTTTGAGTTGACATTTCATTCAAGATGGAAGTGGGCTTCATCTGAGGTTCAAAGGAGGTTAAAGAAAAAATTCATGGGTCTCTGGACTTCTCCAGTACCTTGACTGCCATAGCTTTCT